>OMMV01047887.1:14350-28966 GCA_900302635.1 Chatrabus melanurus | reverse complement strand
ATCCCCTGGTATATAGCATGATTAAGTGACGTCATTACCTTCTATAGCGGTTGTGGGTCAAAGGTCAGGGGGGTCACCCTGACCTTGTTTTTGATTTTTACCAGTTCAAGATTAACTCCTATTTTGATATTGTTTGTTTCACTTGTTGATGTATTTGTAGTTCAGATGGAACTATTACTTTTATATTGTATCACTTTTTGATGTATTTAAAGTTCAGATGAACACTTCATTTGAGATATTACTTTTGATGTATCACTAAAGATGAACTTTTACTTTGAGATGTCACCATTTGTTGTATTGCTATGTGAAATAGATCAACTTACCAAATAAAATATTACAATTTACATTCAAATAGAGTTGTTCATTCTATGTCATAACTCAATGGAGGTATTATGATTTTTAAGGTAAATTAAAGTGATGGTTATGTTAAACACATATTTTTAACATGGATATGGTTTCCCATGTTTGTGATACTCCACTTTAACATATCACAGCAATAATAAACACTTAGTGTCCACAACCCACTGAAACAAATCTGTTAAACAGGTAGCAATATGTACATGTAGCAGATATTAATAGTAGATTAATGAAATCCAATCATACTGACAAATGTTGGTTCGGCGAAGGTTTGCGCTCTACCGAGTGCCCGTTCTAGTTATTATAGTGTCAAAAAGCCCCTCCCACATGGAACTGATGACATTTACAAAAAACAAAAATCTGTACAAGTCTGGATCAAGTCAGTGAAATCAGGTGAGATTTATAACGCAATATGAGACTGGGAATACAAGATTTCCCTAACTCTAATTATATCCAAGCATGTCCTGCATAGATCTGAAACAAAATTTAGAGGAATTAGATCTTTTAAAAAGCAGTACTCCCGAAAGGGACAGGACAGATTAATACCATTATTAATTCCATTATGTACTGTTGTCTGATCATTTTCATGTTGCTTTCATGTCGGTGCGTCTTTGCTGTCTTCTGCACTCTGTAACATGTGTCCTGCATTTTTGTTCAAACTGCCAAACAAGCAATTTGAAGCATGGCACGGATTAATAAAGAAGTCAAGACATTAATTAAGATGCTGACAGGATGGAATACTTGTATTGCATTATGTTTTAAGCAGTAGAAGTGATGGAACAGAATATACAATTTTCTGTTGTTTCACTATGTTTAAAAAAACAACTAGGAGAAGAGAAATGACGTCCCTTTTAAATAAGAGACAAAAATGACAGAGAGACAAATAAGAGGGCATGCATGCTGCTGGGAATGCATGTTATTATGTCTCAAACAGACCTGGAAATCCATCAGGTAATTTCATTTTTTGGCTTGTGCAGACGGCAGCATCAAGCTCTGTCAAAACAAAATATTCGCAGGCTGGATTGCTAAAATATGCTGCTTGGAAAGGTTACATGACACTGCTGCAATCCTACTACTTCACTTTCTACGCAGTTGCTTCATTATGAAGCAATGTTAAGTGCTACAGCAATTATCCAGCTTTTCCCCAACTTAAGCCGTGGAAGAAGATCCTCGGCCAGCAGTGGCGAGAAACATGGAGAGACTTTTCCGTATCAGCAACTCCATCTTATATTCCTTCATAATAGCAGAACAGAATATTGCAAGAGGATACGCAGCTTTCAGTCAAGTAGAAAAGCGGCTATAATGATGTAGAGCACCTTGGTGCCACTACATACAGTATGTCAGTTCATATTACAGCCTTTGGCAGGTCTATAGTAATCCACAGGGAATTGGGCTTTTAACATTGGCAGAAATGCCTGTCATACTTTTGTGAATGTCACAAAACAAGCCCCTAAACATAAAAAAGGAAATCTTTACTTGGAGGCTTTTCAGAGGATGCCAATTCCCAGAACTTTGGTACATTATACCAAACTGATGCGTGTCTTATATATGCATATATGCACATGCCGATGCAAACAGGACCAGAAAACCACACGATTTCATTGCTTGGAATAAGAACCTGTTGGAATTGCACAACGGACACTTGTAGGGCCAAAACAAAGGCAGACTGCAAACATGTAGTAATGAGCAAGAGGAAGTTCAAGCGTATATCACTTGAGACGAGAAAATCACTGGAGACAGAGCTGGCAGGTGAATAAACATTTTCCACCATTTAGGAAAGCACTATCCCAACTACTGCAATCCAATACTGTTACAGCTATACATAAGGTAACACTGAACACTCTGGCTTGAAACAAAAGCCTCCCTGACATGTCTATACACAAAACCAAGTATCAATCACAATGGAAGAAAAAATGGATTTCAAAGATTAATCATCAAAATGTTTGACTCCAGGTATGAAAACCCTGGATGGAAATCTTTTGATGAAAAGGTAGAGCCTCGGCTTTCCACAGAATGCAGGGGAAACCTGGAAGGCCAGGTCAGAGAGCCACTACCGCTTAGCTGCACAGTAAAGTCTTACACAGCATCGACACCATCAGGTCATTGATTCGATTGATATTGAAACTTGACCAATTCGGGTTTCAAGTGGAAGTAATTGTGGAAATACATCACCACAGCAAATGTGGGCTAGTTGACAACAAAAAGGTGCTGCCCCCCCTTTTTTTTTTTGAGAAATCACATCCAGATTGATCAATAATACAATAATAATTGTGCTTACATTTGTACAAACCACAATGTGATGTCAAGCATCAGCATGTCCTTCCCAGACAGTCTAAGAATGGAGACTAATACGACAGATGGCTGGCAGCGATTGCACAGATCAACAAACGCAAGTCACAATAAGAGCCTACACGCGGAGCACCCTTCATAACTGGTTAGTGTGCTGGAATTTCCTTTGTTTGCATTGTTGGAAGATGGTTGTTTTCTTAAAGCTTAAAAGTCAGGTCTGGGAAAATGCGCTGGTGCCGTGTGTCGTCGCTTCCACCATACCACGGAACCGCCTTCGGTCCTGGATCGCAACCACCAAGGTAGACAACCGGTCGAGCCCCACGTCTTGACAGTAACCATCCATCTGCTGCCAGCTGAAACGTAGGAAGTGATACTCCTCATCTGATTCTCCCAAAGTAAACTTTTTGTTTGACACAAAGTCATTCCAGCAGTACCCAAGGATCCTGCAACGACACCTAGTATTCGAGACATCTAGTCGTCACCTTAGGTCACTGGTTAGCATCCAAGTCTTACAACCATACATTAAGGCTTAAAGTAAATATGTTTGTCGAATGATGAACTTATAATTTAAAAATTATGGTGTTACAATTCCAATAAAAGTTGTACAAATACAGAACTTAAACTTCATTGACACTCACTTGTAGTTGTAGACTTATTGCCATTGAACATCAGGCCATTTTGTATGATCGTACCTAGCTTGTACAGGCAGGTAGGCCCAATTGCGGCAAGTTTTCCTAAATATTTGGAGCCAGCATCGTTCGGAAGGCATTCCTGATACTAAAGTGGAGTTTTTCCTTGTTTGCAATGGATCTAGACAATTCTGCAACGAGAAAGTGATCACAAAAAAGCAAAAATATTGTTTTCATACAGCTATTGCATTGGACCAATTCTAGGTGTATACACCCCAGTAAGAAGGCCGCCACCTGGTTGCTATGGGTAACACATCATTGTGGCATCTTCTTGGAATGGTCAGTAAACGTTTGTTTTGTACCATAATAATGCTGATTCATTTAGGAATCAATCAGAAGACAAATACTGTATACAATTTATTGTTCAAATGAAGCTTTTTTAAAGTTTATACTGACACCAAATAAGTACCTTTAGATGTATCACTCAACCTAATGTGGATGTAAAAAAAAAAAAGTGAATTCTGGATGCTGGTAATCAAAGAAAGAGTTGAAAACATGCAACCTATTCACAGTGGATACAGGTTGGTATATTATTAGTTGTATAACTGAGCTTTTTTTTTAAGGCAACAGTCTATAAGGGAACAGCCAAGAGACATTTAACATGTTATAAAGCTTTCAGTTTCTCTTTTATTCCACTCCTGCTGCAAATCCTGTGTTTCCTGCTATGAGCTCAGCGAGGTCCATCGCTACCTATTGTTTTTTATTATGTGTAAAACATTTTTCCACTCTCTAAATCTGTGCGGGAATGTGAACACTTTTGTCCCTCGTCCCTTAAATTTAGAAGCAGCTACTATATTTTGTCTGCCAGTGTTCCGATGAAATGCAGCTCTGGATTTCATTACCAGTACGTTTGTGTGCGCCTGTGTGCGGGTCTGCATGTGTTTATGCGTGATATTGCGTATGAAGTATTCCGTCGTAACTCGTGAGCGTAAAAAGGAGGGAAACCTTAAAGTAAAACAATATGTAAATACACACAGGTTGGTATGTGTGCACTTTGGGTTACACATGCACGGGTTTTGTTATAAAATATGCTCCAGTGTGCACGTGCATATCCGTGTGATTTGTGAATATGCATGTGCATTTGTGTTGTAAATTCATGCATGATGTTGAGCACATGTGCCGCAAGCAGAAGCTGTAAGGTTGGTTGTGTTTAGGTGTTAAGGAGGTGCTTATCCTCAAGTCTGAGCACGGAAGTGGAGAACGTGGAAAGAGCAGCATGTGGCAGTGGAGGTATGGACTGCTACAGGAGGGCGTGGTCACTGGATAAAGAGGGCCGAATCCTGTTACTGGGCTGTGGTATGAAGGGCGGAAAAGGGGTTGGTGAGGGGGTTGCTGGAGGCGGTCCACGTCGCCCCTTTATTTACTTTGACCTCAGGCCCGCAGGAGGCCCGGGGAGGGCACATGCCAAACTCCCCAGGCGGGCAGAGCTGCCCTGCCCTCTCTCTCACCTCTCTGCCCGCCCCTCTGTCTCCTGTTAGATATATGTCGGTTTGGAGCCTGGCTGCGTGAGCGGCGATCATACCGCTCCTTCTCGCTTCCGATCTCTTTTCACATTTGGCTTAAGACAGTCCGTCTCAGCTGGAATTGGGTCTGGATATGTTTGTTTCTTAAAAGTCTTTATGATGCTTTGCAAACATTTTGGGCACCCGACAACTTTGATCAAATGTCATGTTTGATGATTTTAAACAGAAATTCATATTTGAAACATTTAAATGTGCTATATATATAATTGTAGAAAAGTTGTAGGCACTCGAGAATATTGTTAATATAGTGTATGATGGTTTTCAACGTAAATATTCGTATTCCAAAACAATAATCAACTGCAACACTTTTTTCTATTTTCTTTAAAGAAACCAATCAATTATGAAAATATCTCATGATAATAATAATAATAATATAAAAAATTATTTTCATATACACTTAAAAAACAAAAATTAACACAAAGGCAGTTGCCAGTGATCACTCAACAATACAATACAATACATGCTAAATTTCTCATAAATTGCAAATCACCCCCTAAAACAAATTATGGAGTTTTATTATTAAAAAGAAATTAAGTATTTTAAAATTGGCAAGTGGTCACATATTTGACTTATTTATGTTTACTTATATGTATTTGACATTCCGCAGCATTTCCACTATTTTACAACATTTTAGGGATATGAAGCATGCCTAAAACATTTGTGCAGTATAGCTATATATTATATGTAGTTAAATCTAATATGACAATTTATGTTGTTATTACAAAGACCAACATACAATTTAGTTTGTCAATGAGATTTCTTTTTTATTTTTTTGCTCTTCAGTTGACAAACCAGCCACTGCAGGTTTATAACGTGCATCTGTATGTTTAGATATGTTCAAATATATATTAGATTATATATGTCCAAACTAATATTAATAATTTTGTATACCACAGTGCAATTGCACATTATTTTGTATCTTTTCTTTTTCTAGCAACCAAAGTGTAATTTATTATGAAGCTCCTGCACGACAGCTGCAGAAAATTCTTGGACAAATGAATTTTTCAGACACATGCAACAAGACACGTTAAACTTTAATCTTAAATAAATGCGGCATCTTATTTGACGATGCAGTTTTTGTAAACGCGCAGAGAAATAATCGGTAAATTATGCATAGGCCTCATTAATCCTTTCCTTAAATAAACTCACAATTAGAAACCGGAACAGATGATGGTTTAAGGAAGGCAAAGAGGTCTTAAAAATGTTAATTATTCAAATGAGCTAAAGCGTACCTGCCTGATGTCGGTGTCATCACAGTAGTAATTATTATTTCCATGGCAATGCTACGGTGAATCAGAGAGGGATTTATGTAGTTAAAGCAATTATGCTCTGAGATTAGAACTGCAAACATAATTGCAAATTATACTCAAATTTCGCTCAGTGAGCCACATTTCTTAAAAATGTTATTTTTATAGCAATGTATGATTTATAAGGAAAAACAAAAAGTGATCTCATTTGGGGCCATATTTGTTTCGATTTTTTTTTATTCCGCTAACAGCAGGCCTGCTTATGGCTTATTACTTGGCGTACTAAAGGCCATTTTTATTTTTCTGTTCTCGCCCTGGCATTCTGGGAGGTGACAGCCGAGGTTAACCTTTGCTGATGACGTCACGGATTTGGAATCAGGAGGTCTTGTTTAGTGAGGGACGGTTAATTGATTGTCAAATCGTGTCATCCTGTCGCTGGTAACTGAGATGACTCCGGGGCAAATATGTCCTCGTGAACGCGGTGCCCTCCTGCCCAGTGAGCTCCGCAGAGTCGGTCACAGCACAGTGGCAGTGCTGAAAATGTCACCCCGCGATGACAGTCATATTCCATTACAGCTATCGCTCAATATCCTCACGCAGCGCTAATTACAGTATTCCACCAGAGCATAAAGTAACAAAGGAAAAGCCATATGGATATGCAATAGATTTGTTTTTCTGAGCGCTTGATGACTCGCAAATTGCAATTTATCTCTCGTTTTTAAGAGTTAATTGTGATTTCACAGTTGCATTTAGGCCCTACCACGAATAAAGAGACGGTCCAAAAATGAAGACAAAAATACTTGAAAATAGACATGTTTTGTGTTGAGAGACACACGCTGTGAGACATTGAGTGACCAATTACTCTACTGTAAATCGCTTTGGCATTGAGAGCCGAAGCCAGTGACAAAATCCATCCAGTTCCAGTGGTTGTAAGTACCCACAATGTATTGGACTTCTATGGGGACACGAAAGAAGCCGCTGGGCATCCAGCGAGTTTCAGCTCCATCTTGTTTCTTGCCGAAAGGCTCTGGCGTGGGCCTGTGGTTGCCAGGCGCCTCCTGAGGTGACTCTATCAGAGTCAGTCAACCCTGAAATCAATCACTCACACCCATCAAAGGCTGCCCTGCACCGCCATTGTGACTGAGCCATCTGGGTCTCAGCACACTGTCTACATTTATCTCTAGGAACTGTATGTGGCTCCGCGTGCAGGCTCGCTCGTGTGGGTCTTTGCACGGGACACTACATTCATGCAAAAAGAGACTAGAGTTACAGGGTAAAAATTAATAAGGCATACTGTATTGCTTTCTAAAGCGTATCGCCAGCAGTAGGTGGAAGCAGCGGTGGATCGTAGCATCCATCGCGCCGGTTTACACCTGCTCACAACCTTTCTTTTTTTTCGCATGGCATCACCTGTTTGAACTAGTTTTCCTCCTCGGGCTCTGCTTTGCGTCCGCCGGCCTCCACTCTGTCCTCTCAGCACTGGCAGGCAAAACGTGTACGGCAGCTGCCATTGGAGGGCAGTAGAACACCAGCACATCCATCTCCATCAAAGTGGCGGCGTAGCCCGGGAGGGTGCCAGAGTGTAAAGCACTACTTAGAGGGATGTTTGGTGCACAGAGACAGGCTGGGGAAAATGTGGACAGGTCAGGCCAACACTGGACTCCAGTGGTTCTATGGACTCTGCAGTGTGTGCACTCACAGCTGCATACGAAAAGACAGACTGACTGCAGAAGTGCACGATGTGTGCACAAGGGGCAAAGGAGAAATAACTGGTATGTGCACATAAGTGAAAGTGCATCTGCGACTATATTAAACAAAAAGAAAGCAAGCATTTGATGCTACAAATTCACATTTTCAAATGTGCCTAAAATGCAATATCCAGAGACTCGTTTTGTCATTCTGTCTTCTGCACAGGAAATTTCAAATCATACAGCTTCAACCTTTGCAACTAATCTCTCAAGAGAGTATAAAAATCAAATAGTATGAGTCATTTACTAATCTGTCATGCATCTGAATGCTGCTGCAGAGATTTTGAAGAATATTCATCACTAATCTAAAGTCATTCATGACATTTCTTGGAAAAATAAAATAACTGTGAGTTTTGCACGAGGACATTAAAGGTCAGAACTATTGAGCCAGGGCCAGCCAAAGCACTAACATATATAAATAAATATATATATATATGAAATATCACATGTGCCTCTAACATTTAAGCTCAGACATACACTGTCTGTAAACAAATAAACAAATCTCTTTGTTTTGGCAATAATCAGCTTTAATATAAACCCAATTTAATACTAAAAAACCCTGTTATAATTTACATTTCTACTTCTGGCCTGAAAAGTCCATTTTCAACAATAATTTATCAAATAACATATCAAATTCTTTCAGTTTAAAAAAAGTCCAAACTCATTAAAGGGTTATCACTGCTAGTTTTTACCTTTTATAACAGGGTTGTGGACAAAAATGTCTTTCAGTAAATTCAGTACATATAGTACTGTGCAAAAGTCTTAAAAGTATTTTTAGTAAAAAAAAAAATCAATAACACATGGAATATATCAATAAAAGATTACCGGTAAATGTGTAAATGTTAATTTTCAAAATAAATGCATAATAAAAAACAATTTCAGAAAGAATTGTCTGTTTTGTTAAAAAAGGAGTATATTAAAAAGCACACCATTTCATATCAATAAAAACCTGATTACTAGATTATTATTATTATGATTATTATTGTTGTTGTTTGGTTTCAGCTCAATGCATGATTCTACAAAAACAACAGAGAATAATAATCAAGAAATAATGAATTCATCAACACGATGACATAGTTCGCCCCCAAATATTCTGTTTTAAAGGTCACATCAGATATTTTGCTTAATCTTTGATGATTTGCGCGCTTTATCATATATTATTCAATGTTTTGCTGATTTTCATTATTTTTCCAAGATCTTTGCTTTATCATGGCTGCATGATAGTTTACACAGTACTGTACAAATGTTTTTCAGTGTCATGGGAAAACAGATTCAAAATATTTTTGCTGTAGTTTAAATATCTCTGTTGTGTCAAATATTAAATTCAGTGACTTTTTTCTAGATGAATCTCTGCAATGTCCTTTGTTTTATTTTAACAGCAGTCAGTAATTATAATTTTAGCAGCACCATAATATTTCTCTATTTTTTTTTTTTGAGGTGTTACATTTATAATCTGTAACATCAAAGTTTATATTATTACTTTATTAAGTAGTATATTTTATGGCCATGCTATTTCATTATACATACAACCTCCATAATGTTTATGGTTTAAATTATATTTTTTAACTTTTCTTCCATGATTGTATACAATAAAGCAAAGCAATCATTTTTAAAAGGTAAAGAAATAAGGTGTATTTTTTAAAAAGCAGTAAAATAAATGTAATGCACATTGTGGTCAAATACATTTAAAGAGCTTTCAATTCATTCAGAAACCAGACTGGAAACTTTTGTTTTGGAAAGAAAACACATGTTTCTTGTTTGCTGCTTTTACATTAACGTCCATGTTTTCTCCATCCATTTAGACGGAGAACCGGGATGCCCCGGTCCCAAGTGCAATGTCCCAGACTCTGGCCTGTTCTTTTATGTAAGCACAAACTCCTGCTGTGAAGGGGTCCCTTAGTTAAGAATTCCACTTAGAGCGCACGCTGCCATGATACAAGGAGACGCATGTTCCTGCCCTACGCTTTGGAACCGCTGCATGTAGCTCTAAATGTAGCCTCAATACACAGATGGTTTAGCGTAAGTGCTCGAAACAATTCAGACAAAAACTGGTTTGCAGCTTACTATTTTATTCCATTTTTATATTTGAATAAATATGTTTGCATATTTTAAAATTGTTGAGCTTATCAAAATCAACTTTATTTTAATTTATTGCGATTTTGTGAGGTTATGTTGCTTTTGAAATAGCTAAACAAAACAATCCAAATACTAGTGAGAATCTGCACATTAACATTACAAATTTGCCACTTTTTCCAAAGAGTTAAATGTTACCTTCCAAGATGTAAAATATTAAACCTGGTTGTAAAACCTAAATCCTTCTTTAAACCTGCTATTTTATTTGGAGGATTTTCTCCAGCAGCTGTCGTATACGTGTAACAAATGCACGGTTTGCCCCTCGTTGCTTTAATAGTTTTTTCTTCTTGTTTGTGCATCAGGATGTTGTGGTTGATCGCGTTGCCAGATCCAGCAGGAAACCGAACTTTGCATGATGACGGCAGCATTTTCCAAACACTGTTACCATGTTTACAAGCGCCGGAGGGTGAAAAAAGACCTTTTTATTTCCCTCCTGCTAATTGTTTGATTTCCTCTTGCCGCTGGAGAACTCGGCGTACTGTCGGGGAAGAGAGAAGGCCCAGGTGGGCGCAGGAGCTCCAGCGCTCTCACTTCATTTGTCTCAAACACCGCGATGGCTCCAGGCTAGCTTCTCTCTGGAGCTTTACTCAAATACCAAACAGTGACATCTGACGTTGTCTGTCTACACTTCCTTTTTTATCATCTTTTTTTTTTCCTCTCCGCCACCATCTCAAGCTGTTAGGGACACATTTGCCGCGTAGGTCTTGCAGTTTCACCTCGCTAACAAGGTATGGAAGTGACACTGACGCCTGCGCGCTCCTCATCACAGGAAATCACTGACCCCCATCAAATGGTAAATCATAAATTTTCGGTTTTAAACTGCGTTGCGTATTTCTGTCATTGTGTCTGTCTGGAATTTGTCATCGGTTGGTTTGCATAGAGATACAAACCTCTCATCCCGCACTGATCCCCGTTCTTACTCCAGCAGGTGGTCGGCTTTAAAAGTTCTTGTTTGTAAGCTGCCGTGGGAGAGATGACACATTTACGATGATCGGCGCAAGCCAAACAGACGGGATACAGACAGGCGGGGAAGATTCCCTGCGCTCGTGGTGTTCAGCGGTGTGCAGTGCATTGTGGGGCTTCCTTCTGAGGGATCGTAACACTACACAGAGTGCTGGACTCACCTACAACTGTTTAATCATAAAGGACTATTGTCATGTAAATATTTCGTAATCAGGACACAGTGAGATTGTTTTAATCGGATTGTTGGTTTTTGTTTTGTTTCGCCCTGCCTTCAGAACTTGGGAAAGCATCGGGAACAAAAAGTGGTGCTGTCAGGTGGCACTAAGCCAGTGATTTCTCTTCAGCTTTTTGACATTAGCACAATTGTACTGACAGACAGATTCTCCGCGGGAACCTCCTTGGTGATTGGGCCTCTGTACGATCTGACCCTGAAACCTGGGCACTGTCTTTTTGAATTAATGTTCAGAGCGATCCACATTTGGGTCCGAGGTATGGCATGGGGGCAGCTAGAGCTCCATAAATCATTTTCAAGTCCAAACTCAAACAAATTCATGAAGTAAACTGCCAACATTTGCAGAAATTTTCAACTAGCAAGCAAACACAAATTTAAACGTTGTCACGTTAACTTTCCGCAGCCCTATATTGAAAGTGCTTTTAATTTTAACAATGCATTATAAAGATATATCCATTATAAACTCCAAATTGAAACTTTACTTTTTAAAAATTAGCATTACACCATGTTATGTGATTGTGATGCCGGGTGCCGAGTGACTGACTTGTGCCACGTCGCCTTGGGTTTTGTGTGACGGATGCCCCTGCCAGTGCCAGTGCATTTCTGCCTGCCAGCAGGCCTTTAATCCCTCCTAATGGGGGTTGTCATCTCACTGCTAATTTAAATGCTCCACCCACCTGGCCAAGATAATCCCAGTGCGAAGGGCCCCCTTCCCCACAGCTAGGCGCCTCGTTTTGGGGCCCAGGGGCCTGGAGGCCCCACCACCCTCCTACAAAACAACAGCATCTTTCAATCATCTCTCCCTGATTGTATTAATCTTATCTGTGTTTAATTACATTTTTTAAGATTATTGCAGCATGCCATCTTTGCACACTGTGGGGGCCACAGAGGGCTGCTCATTTCAGATGCATTTTCATTTGGGCACAAATCCCCATCAAAGGCTGCCAGAAATTATAGGGGAGCCATTTTTTCATGGTTGGCGGAGTTTGTAAACTTGATCCTATAGCCTGAAGTTATTGTAGCTATTAGTCCAAATTACATCATCTCGGACTCTGTCAATTTTGTATATGAAAAAGCTAAATGGGTACTTCTTGAAACTTTCCACTGTTTAAAATGTCGGTATTGTAAATACACATTTGATCCAAACTTGGTAAATTTGTCATTTTCTCTCCCATCTCAGAGCTTTTCATTTCATCTATATGCATTTGGCTGATTGATCGTTTCCCAAAAATGGCTCAAGCAACATTCAGGTTTTAATGTTCATATCATGTTTCAGTTGCATAAAAATTTAGAATGGTGTTTTGGTAGCTATAGTTTTGCGCGTGTGTGTGCTGTTGTGCAATGTAGATGACCATATCTACTGATTCTAGGGACTAAAATAGGAGCTGGATATTTTGGAGATACTTAAGCATTTAATTGTCCAGTGTTGGAACGACGTGTAGGCAGACTTCACTTTGACACTTTGGGAAGACTAATGTGGCCCCGATTGAACCGAACATGGTAAAGAACAGGTGTTTCTGTGTCTACCTTGTCATGATTTCCAGCTCTGCCTAATGAAGCTGTGACGGTTGAGCATGATTGCAATCAGTGATCTTTTTTTCCCCCCACATAATCAACCATCTGGTCAGATGAGTTTTTGTTTGATTGCAAACTCTCCTCGTTTTGTGGTACTGACCTGCTGTGCCGTGAACCATCCTGTTAAAAAAAAAAAAAAGAAATGGAAAAAGAAACTAGACCGTCTCGACAAACAAATTAAACAAGTCAATTTGATGTAGGCAGAAATAATTGTGTATCTTTATTGAATGTGCATTACAAAAGAAGTTGTTGACTTTTAACCTTCTAATGCTGAAGATTTTGCTGGTAATATATTCAAGTCGAGTCTGGGAGCATGCAGTGGTGCCGCACGTCGCTGCATCCACCACACCACAGAACCACCCTGGGTCTGTCTTTGTCTGGGTTCTCAAATGTTACCCCAGGGGGTGATATATACGACAAACAATATAATGTGTAGATACTTGTACGAGATCGAAACCTTATTGTTGCTCCTGTTTAATTAAGCTACCACATAGTCTTGGGAACGAATGAAAAAGACCCCATGAAACTGGTCCTGGGCATCGCAGGGACGTTTACACTGGAGTTTGCATGTTGTTGCCATGTTTGCAAGAGTTTCTGATGGATAATCTGGATTCTACCTGATTTTTCCAGGACTCAACTGTTTATCTGTTGGTTGCAGCATCATATAGTTTGACCTCTACGTGATGAAACAATGCTAATGGCATATTTTAGTCTGATATGTGAGATCCTGTTGGCCTAGAACATTGCATACTTACCATATTTGTCTGCATAGGCAGGGCGGAAATGCATTACATTTCTTAGAGCATTTCACCAGCCCTTCACGCTGCGTAGTTGACAGATCACTTGTCTAGCTTTTACAGGCTTGGTTGTCAACAGTGGACTCATACAGGAATTCTTTGCTCACCCTGTTCGGGGCTTCTCCTCCTCCAAAGTTTTGTTAACTAAAATCTATGGCTGATGCCATCCTGGCGAGCTAGGTTGAGATCATCATCATGTTCAAAGTTGATAGTGAAGCATGATATGCCTGGCATCATATAACTCGTCATCTGCAAATGTACACACATCTACATATCCTACATTTGTTTTAGCATTCCTTGTGTGGCGACTGCACAGTCACCTGTATATCCTACGTTCATTTCCACGCTGTTTACATGTATCCGTCGGTGCGATGCAGCTGCTGATCTGCGTCACACGTGGGGCCAATTTATCACGGATCTGTTACAACCATGCGAGCAACATTACAAAGACCTTACAGAGCTGTAAAAATAAAACGAAAATGGCAGAAAGTTGTGAGGAGACAGTGAGTTTCATCAGAGAGTGACACTTGTAAGATCTGGAATGAGATTACTAACAAGACAAAGAAGACGATCTTCTGTTAGACAGAGATGTGTCAGTGCTAATCTGCTTGGATAAGCCTTGTAATCTGTCATTTTAATGCAAGATACATGAGCAAATGTGTGAACAACAACATGACAAGTTTGGAATTAATCTCCACATAATCAAGAATTATGTTTTTTGTTTGTTCTTTGCTTGTTTGTTTGGTAGCAAACAGAATTACAAGAAATTTCTAGTTAGTAATGTATAACTATCTGAGATCTAAGGCAGGTACGGAAAATTTTCTGGGTCATATATGACACAATGTTCCATTTTTGGCTACATCATTTTCAACTATGTCATCATTAGGTAACAGCAATAAGAAATATTAAATGGATACTCCAGCCAATATATCTTTACTTGTAGCAGGCATGACTTTCGGCAGAATTCCGACTTTTCCCCCTCCCAAAAGATCATTTTTGAGATCAGTGCAAATCCCTTGAGAAATTTTAAGGACGGGGGGGGGGGGGGGGCGGGGGGGGTGAG
>OMMV01047887.1:0-14330 GCA_900302635.1 Chatrabus melanurus | reverse complement strand
AGGTGGCGGTAATGCACCACCTGGTTTGCCAACTGCCAATAATCCCGACAGAAGAAGAAGAAGAAGAAACTTTGTGGTAATGGCGGGTGTTGTGTCGAGCTGTGCTTCGTAACGTCTTAGCAAACATCAACAAAGACAAGTTGAAAATGCTTGAACTGAACGACGAAAGTATTAGGGAGATCGATAAAGGAATCAAGAAATTTAGGTAAGTGAATACAAGATAATGAACGAATTAACCTATCCAAATGCACGTCGCGTATACGCGACACTTCGTACTTCCTGCCCTCTATGTTGAAGTTAATTTGATCAATTTTATACATCAAATCGAGTAAAATGGTTATATGAAGCACCGTTTAAAAGTTTAGAATGTCCGGATCAGAGCATGTGAGTTGGGAATTTAATCGCTCACGGAGCCGTACGCTGACGCCCCCCGCGCTCGCAGCCACTGCCCGCTGTGGTCAGGCTTCACCCCGCTGCAATGAAATCGCTCACCGCTCACTCCAGAAACGAAAACAATCTACATTGTATTTTAATTTTAGCTTGAACTGAAGCCTGGCAGCCAAATCCACATTCAAGCAGAAATAATTTATTTCTAGGTGCACTAATGAAATAAAAAACAAAGCCATCTGTAAAACTAAATTAATCACAGGCCTAATTAAATAAAAAAATACAGCCTACAAGAGATACATTATGCAAGTTTTAAAAGTAAAATTATTAGGAAAAACCTTTAATTATGACATATTTTAAATAAAATTGACTTGCTTGAAATAGCTAAACTTCCATGACTTATGTGAGGTTCAATCAACCTAAAACATTTGCTGACTGTAGATATTGTTAATAACTTTGAAAGGGAGAAGCTGAAAAAAAAAGAGAACTGAGAAAAAAGTGGACTGAAAAAATAAAATCTGTTCAACTCTTGAGAAGATATTTAAGTGTAAGGATTTAGTTTTATAATGTTCTCACAGTTGAATTTCAAGGTGAAGATTATCAAGACAAAATACAGGAAAAATTGAACATTTCAATGTTCAATTTTTAAAAATTGTGCAGGGGAGAAAATTGCTGCAGCTGCATGCATTCGGAATCCGAATGCTTTCAGACTTTTGTTTCAAATTGCCAATCACATGCCTGTTGTAGTGTGACATAAAAAGGGATCTGGGCTTTACAAAACACTGGTGACTAATGCTATAAACTTCACAAACATTTTGAGTGTGAGATCGAGCAGCAAACTAAATCCTATGTGTCCTCAGCAAGTGTTTTTCAGGGATTTTACCACATTAATAGTGCCGTATCTAAAATATCACAGTGGGCCCTGTCTTGACGGTCTATACTGCATGGTGTAAAGTGCACAGTGCGAATGCATTTGGGGCGTGTCCAGCTCCACTTTGCTATTACCATGGCATGTGATCTGGGTGTAAAGTAAGGCATGGGGTGAAAAGGGGTTGTGTTTATTCTGTTAATTAATCACGCCTGAGTTTCGGGCCTAACAAGAAATACATCAGAGCGTCATCTGTCACTCACTTTAAGAATCATGTGCTCTGGAAACTGGTGCATTAAGGCGCAATCTCACCTAGACGTTTGGGCCAACGTAGAGGAACATATCAGCAAACATTGGTGTCTGCTAGCCTCCGTTAGCATCCGCTAGCCTCCACTGGGCTCCGCCGATGAACGCTGACCACGTCCAAAACTTTCTACATGTTTAAAATTTCTTGCCGTTTGCTGACGTACCACTGGCGATGTTGGAGAGCGTTAGAGAAAGTTAATCTCCGCTACAACCAAGTTCCCTCTGCTAGCCTCCCTTAGCATCCATTAGCATCCGCTAGCCTCTGCTAGCCTAAGTTACTGGTGCGATCGTCAACAGTGGCTAACGTTTAGGTGCTGCTTCGCCCTGCCTGCTCAGCATTACTGGACAGTGGTGTGTCGAACCCCTCTCCCGCACTTTTGCCACGTTGGCAACAGTCCCGCTTGTTCTAATGGAGCGCTGGCTAACGCCCGCCTCCGCTGTCCTCTGCTAGCATCATGTTGTGGAACGCCGTATGCGTTTGAGGTTCGCTACCAAACTCCGGTAATGTGATTTTTGCTGACGTTTGGCCACTTTTCTCGACGTTTCCCTGCATTCACCAAACGCTGGGGTAAATGTTCTAGTGAGATTGCGCCATTACCATTTTACCATTTAGATGGCAGACTCAGTAAGTGACAGGAATGAAAGGTTTTCTGGTGAGGGAATGGATCTGCACACAGTGTCGAAGTGTGCAGCTGATCATTTATGAGAGCAGTGGCCGCCAAAGCTCCCTGAGGTGAAGCAGTTGAGCGCCACCAACACCACCTCCTCCATCTCCATCCGCCTGACCTCCAGAAGATCCCCGCCGTGGCCAGCCTTGTCTTGGTGCGCCCTCTCAGCGATCCTGGGAAGGAAAAAAACCAGCATCAAAATATTGTACAAGGTTTTGTATTTTTCTGAAGTTTTTGCTTTTATTTCTTGAAAAGAATTTCAATTGAGTTTCATTTTTAGTTTGATGGGTGATGATAGTGCACGCTAATGCACATCCCTCTGTGCACAAGCAAATTGTACACACGTCGCAAACCCGCCTATGTAAGGCGTATCTGAATATCGTGCCACATAAATAACAGAAATACTCTGCGCTTTTTGGTGGCACAGTCGCTTTCTGCTGCCTCACAATAGCAATGCGCCTGACCACACCTCATTTTATCACCAACACGCCCATGAGCGCACAGATAAGCACAAGCACATTTTGGATTTACACAGTGTGGCCCTGGGCCCGCGTTGGTTGGAAACTAGCGATGACACGTGGACCCCTTGTTTCCAATAGAATAAGCAGCACAGGAGGAAGAACCTATCCTGCTATTCACTTATAACACTTTAAATCCTATAACACTCACTTATTCACTGCTTATATTTTTTTGTCAATGACATGTAGAGTGAAACTGTGTGCCAGAATATTTACACACTATGAAACCCGCACCCAGTACAATCATTTGTAACGGTGTTACTCTGTGAAGATAAGACTTGTTGAAATCAGCAGGACCTTATGTTCCACTTTAATGTGGAATGAAAAGTGCAGGCAGACACCCACGGAGCCCGTTGATAGTGTTTTTGTGCGCATTTCTGCGAGTGAGCTGATGTTGAAACGTCACGTTCCCTTCCTCAGGTGCGAGTTAAATGCTGGCGTTAGTAAAGTGACATGAGGGCCGGAGGGCGTCCATCTAGTGGCTTTCCCCAAAACGTGGCTGATTATTGAGGCATTAGCATAAATTTAAATTGAACATTCAAAGGTGTTGCACCTGAAAAGAGGGGGCGCTGTGTGCGCACACATCACAGAGGATTACAAGCATGTTATTGTTGATGCTTCAAGTGGTGCTGTGAAATAAATGGGACGCCACGTTTAGCTCAGCTGAATGATTTTTGAGCACAAAGACCAAAGTGGACGTCGGGCAGAGACATCGATCTAAAAGAAATGAAATTTGGCAAAACTTAAAAACGAACATTTAACTCAACGTTTTGGTATTTAACCAGGGACAAGAAACCTTTGTTTTCATAGGATCCGATCTGTTTGAGCTCTTTTTAAAATGTCAAGTGGTTCTACAATCAAAAGTAAAATAATTGCATCATTACCAAGATTCCAGGTTGGAAAATCAATAAGAAGAAATTAAAGCTTTCTTATTAGGAGAGCAGGTAGCTCAGTGAGATAAGGAGTTGGGTTGCCAAAATATAGACCTGGGTTTGAGTCCCTGTCTGTGTCCTTGGTTCGCTACCAAACTCTGGGAATGTGATTTTTGCTGACGTTTGGCCACCTTTCTCTCCCTGTCACTGCGTTCACCAACCGCTGAGGTAAACGTCATAGTGTGACTGGGCCTTTAAGGAATCCGGGGATAAGCACCGGCACCAATGACCCTCAGCGCCTATATAAGACTTGCTTCTTCTTTTTCTTGTCTTATCAATAAGTTTGAGAGTAAGCAGAGAAACCAAACCTTGGCCACCGTGATGGAAACACTGTGATGGAGTCTGCATTGCAGTGATGCAATAGGAATGTTGTGGAGAAACGGGAAACAATTTTGAAAATTACCCTCAAAATGGTCCAGTTTGATACATTTACTGTTAATTGTTGAGTGCTTTTACTGGTGTATATCTGTGATACATATAGAAATATTGCTCATTTTTGGGAGGGGGGGGGCTCCAGCCCTGACAAGCCCCACCTTAGAGCTGCCTATGTTGATGTTACCTTCCATGCGTATTCTTTTCTGGAATTAATACTGATGTTTGAATCATTCTTTTCATTGCCATTTTCTCTGCCGAAAAAAATAAATGTCATTAAACTCTGAGTAGAACCAGCAAACGGTGACGTGCCACCAACTCCGAGCCGAGATGGTGCCACGCAATGCCCCAAAGCAAACTAAAAGAATTAATTACAAAACGTGTTCAAAGACTTTGTCCCTGTTTTTTTGAGAAAATATTCAATAAGGTTAGCTTAGCCCACATCTCCAAAATGTCAGGCAGAATATTGCATTTCAAAATACACTGCTTTGACATTAAATAGATTTTATTGTGACACAAAATGCATATGAAAAAATGTAGAAAGCATATTACTGGAGTCACAATGGGCAATGATATGAGTACAATATACCGCAAACTCGCTGTTCACCGGCAACTATTGACAGCGTAATACAAGGCTCATGGTTCAATACACTTGCAGAAGTTGAAGTGCGTCTTTCAACAAGTCTGAAGCAACAGTAAGCGATGGTCTGTAGTGTGAAAGATGTTTTTTTAAATTATCTTATCAAGGTGTATATATATATAATTTAAATCTTATTTAATTTAAATTATATATCACAATCTATATTTTACTTTATGAAGTACAGTACTGTGCAACTGTTTTACGCACCCCATATTTTTTGATTAAAACAAACAAACAAATGTCCCCAGGTGTCATCATCAACAGAAAATCATGTGAAATCCCCACCCCCCCTAAAAAAAAAGCAACATAAATAAAATATGAGAGTATTACATTTTCTTTTTCATTAAAGTAACCAATCAATTACTAATTTACAAACCTCATTTTAAAAAGGAAAGTACAGCCACAAGGAAAAACACAAAACATTTGATTTCCTTGTGGCTGTACTGCCTCGTACTTGACAACACAAAGACAGATGCTGATGATCAATCAATAATAAAATTATTTTAACAAACCTGATTTAACACAGCCAATGACTGAAAAATGATTTTCTTATAAATTTGAAGAGACACCCTCAAACAAATTGTCATTTTATCACATAAAAGAAATTATTAATTTTTTTATAGGTGAGATGTAGACATTTTACATATTTATTCAAAAATATGAACTATTTAACATTTATTAATTCATTTTCTATACCCACTTACTCCAATTAAGGGTCATGGGGGGTGCTAGAGCCTATCCCAGCAGTCAGTGGGCGAGAGGAGGGGGAACACCCTGGACAGGCCGCCAGTCCATCACAGGGCCAAACTATTTAACAGCTTCTCTTTATTTAAAAAAAATAGACACATTTAATATGCCTAAAACCTTTGCGCAGTACTGTATATGTTCACATTTTTTATGATATACTTTCTCCAGAGTTGTTATTATTGTGGAACTCCAGAAACCTGTTCTTTGTACGTCGCTTCATAGATCCAGAATCAACTGGCCAATTTTCACCCCATCAGACCTTCTGTTAGAGTAGTGGCTCCCAACCCAGGGACCCCCTAACCTGCACATTTTCCATCACTCCATGCTCTGCCACAAGCTGATTAGGTTCATTCAGGTGTTTGTTAGCTCTTGATTGGCTGAGCACACCTGAATGAGATAATCAGCTTGTGGCAGGGCAGGGACAGATGGAAAATGTGCAGGTTAGGGGGTCCCTGAGGACTTGGGTTGGGAGCCACTCTGTTAGAGGGCTGTGAGGAATTATGAAAGTGAGATTCACAGTAAAGGAAGAACTGTAAAAACTGCAACAACAATATAGAAGGGGTGGCAAACAAAGTAAAAAAAAAAAAAAAAAAAAATCCTGTTCCTCCTAAAATTATCCAGTACAGTATACAGGACAGACAGGAAAATTGAAATGAAGGAAAATATAAAACTGTAAAAGACATTTGAGTTAAAGAATCACAGTAAGAAAAACAAATTCTTTCAAAACAATGAAAAAATACTTTTTTTTCTTCTTACTTGTTAGCTGTCACAACCTTTGCTTGTCCCCTGAATTAATGATGTCATTGTTTATAAAATCTTATCATATATTCCTAAATATTCAGAGCCAGTGTCAGCACACCAAGGACCTGGCAACAGGCTAAACTAAAATCCAGAAATATATAAATTAATAATATAAATAAAATTATTTCTTTTGGTTGCTCCCATTTTTGTTTGGGGTCATCACAAATCAGCCACATTGGGTTTGGTGCAAACTGTGTGCCAGATGCCTTTCCTGATGCAACTCCAGATGTACATGGGAGAATGGGGCATGGGTGGCCTTGAGTCAGGGGCCTTCTGTTTGGGAAGCAAGTGCACTAACTGCCACCATGCTTCTCCTTTTAATATAATATCGTAATAATATAATATATTAATAAAATTATTCCTTCCTAAATTAAATGGTACCAGTTTTGACAGTAATGTGTCAGGCTACACTAAAAGGATCGTGACAGTCGTGCGTGCAGTCTTTCTCCAGCTGGAATTCTCTAAATGTCTAACTGTCCAGCTGTCTAACTGTAATTGGGATGGGTTAAATGCAGAGGACAAATTTCGTTGTATGTATGTTTGTACAATGACAATAAAGACCCTTCTTCTCATTATTATTATTATCACTGCACCGATCGCAACCAATACTTCCCAAAGGGTGGGCTCGAGTAGGTTTGACCTTACCAATATGTTGGTGTGACAACCAATCCAACACCTGTTTTGAAGAACCAAGGAACCTGGGATCATGCCACATCGTCAACAGTTTAATCCAGTTAACAGTCTGCATTTGCACCAAGATATTATGTATCTATCATGGAGACAGAGTAATACTCCAGAAACAAATGTTTGAGTTATGAGCAAATTTACATGGGAAGAATTTCTCAGAACGGTTACAAATTAGATTTGAGAACCACAAAGTAACTCATTTGGTGTTAGTGGCAATGCCCCGTGAGTGTCTTTGTGGCCACTGGAGAAGCTTCGTTGCCACACTTCCAGCACTGGAAGAGGAACCCTGTAATGACTCCCTTCAACAAAGCATCATTGATAAAAGGATTAACTAATTAAATTAACAGAGTAAAGTACTTTATAACTGTTAATTATGTGGTTCCCGTGACTGCTCTGGGCCACTAGCACCCTTTATTTGAAAGCCCCTTGTCTGTTCTAATTGACCTCAGGGGAGCTTTTGCTGTGTGTAGATGTGTGCGTGGGTGTGCATGTGTGTGCATTGAGGGGGGTTGCTTTACACAATCAAATGGCAAGTATAAACAAACTGACATTTTATTTTGGTGTAGAGTGACACTTTGTAGAACTCAGGGACACTAGCGTTAATGACCTTCAATGTGCCACCAGAGAATAGTGCCTTTTTCAGGATGGGGCTCCTCTGAAGCCCTGATCTGCTCTCTTAGGGGCCCAAAGTGTAGACAAGACACAATCTATCCTTTATACTTCATTCGTGCTATAAAATCCAAACCCAGGATTTGGGGTTCAAACGTTATATCATTCTCTTGTTTGATTCCATTATGTTGCATCCTATACTTGCATTTTGACCATGAAATTTTGGCGTGAATTTCAATTAATTTCAGTATAATTTCACGCAATCTGAGCATTTGCTCAGATTTTCCAAAGGGAACGGCATTCTGTTTAGTAGTTGTGCCAATTGCTTGATTTGAGTTCAAATTTGATGGATTTGATGTTAACATGTAAATTTCTGTAAATGCCTAACCACAAGCCTTCTTGAGAGTGATGACATGTGAAGCGATGGGAGAAAACTATATCTAATGTTATATATATATAACATTATATATATATTATAACTATATATATAATGCCCCTCATATTAGCTTGCTGTGTCACATACAGCAATTTTATAAAATATTGCCTAATTGAAATATAAACTGTTCCAAAAATAGTTTATACTATGGGACTGTAGCTTTCACTCACTTGTAAGATAAGTCTGGATAATAATAATATTAATAATAATAATAATTGTATTATTATTTAAGTCAAAAATTTAGAAAGTGCTCAACATAATAAAACATCAAACTACAACAATATAACAAAATTTCTGTATCCATAAAAACAGTTAATATTAAATGTCAAGTGCAAATAAACACACAGACAGTACATTAGTTTAAAAAAAGATAAAACCATAAAACTAATGATAAACAGTATAAAATGAATGTTTTAAGATTAGCCTTAAGATATTCAACTGAAGTGGACTTTCTAATAGGACAAATACATTCCCTTTATCCAATTAACTAGTTATCTGAGTTGTGACTTTGCTAACTAGCTAGCTAACTAAGCTAGCACAGTATGCTAGCTTGGCTAGTTAGCCGGTAGCTTTCTGAAAATTATGCCTGTTGAGCATGTTTTGAAACAAAATATGTATAATGTTAAATGTGTACTTTGAGTAACATTAGGCTGCTACCCCATTAATGATTTTACTAAATAATATAACTTTGTATTTGTAACATTAGATGTCATTATGACAACTAGCATTAGACCACACAGATAGAATTCATGTGGCTAATCTGTAGTGAGACTGCAGAATTAGAGTGATCTTTAATTCAAGTATAAAATCATGTCAGTATTGTGTAATTTTGGAACATAAAGCTTTTTAGAAACCTTGAAAGATTTTTTTATATAAATAATATATTTAAAAGTTTCACGTGTCATGATTAGAGACTTTAATCTTTGACGGTGTCCTTTCCAACGCGTGGCCAATCACATTATAAATCTCCATGGCTGCAGTCAAAAGGCTGATATACGTGACCTGGCCTCCCATCTATTCCTGTCTGAACCAGCTCCATCTTTTCCCAGTCATTCCTTTAACCCCTTCTTTTCTCCCCGTGGCTCAGGCCGCCAAAATCCTAATGATGTCCTTGACAAGTGATCCATCAGTTGGCAATTACAACATCTGTCGCCATGACAAAGCTGCCCACAAAGATGGCTCAGGCACCCTCTTTTGGGGCAACGTGTCCTCCCTGGCGATTATGTCTGGGTTTGGGGTTGAGTTGGTGGGGTCGTGTTTGTGTGTGTGTGTGTTGGGGGCACTTTGCACAGTAAAAAGAGGCCGCCCCACAACACAGACAGACATGTTGACAGCAAACACAAACATAGCAAAACAAATGGTTCACGCCTACCTCTTTAGATTTCCATTCAAATGCACTCCACAACTCTGTGAAAGTGCTCTATCTTCTATAGAGGGAAGAACCTACCAGCTGCCATCGTCTCTCCTCGCTATAAAGAGGACCTTTCACTTGGGAACAATGAGAGGGTTTCTCTTTTCTCTGGGCCCGGAGTCTCCGCTGCACCGTGTTTAATTTCAATAGCCATAGATCAATGCAGAACAACGCTGCAGAAGTGATCGGGCTCGTCTGAATCAGCCAACAAGACTTTTGTTAACGTCAGCAAATGTACATTCAGACAGTGATTCAGCAGTAACCTACGGATTAGCTGCAATAATCAATATGTAACCAACAGCCATCACATTTCTGACACCGATGCATTTTTCAGTCCTCCCTAATCCATGAAGGTGTGTTTTGAGGGGAATAAATTCCGTTTCAGGTGGATACATTTGCGGATGATGTCTTTCATGCTGTCTTTTCTGTAGCTCAGTAGGAGGAAGGTGTGGGACGTTGCCTAGCTTTTCTTTTGCCCCTTTAACTGGAGCACCGGATAGATGGCATGACATCACGGGCCAAGCCAGAAGCACAATACAAAGGTCATGCTGCCCATTGATCTAGGGGGCCCCTGATAGAAACCCCCTGTATTATGGGTCCGCGCACGCGGGGTCTTACACACACTGAGCCATAGAAACGGACCACAAATGGAGCCTTGTTGTCTCCCCATTCAGAGTCGGCAATCAGCGGATTTACACTTTGATGTGGAGCCAAGGAATAAAGCCCTTTCGAGCACTGACCTTTATCGACTGACAGATTAAAATCCATAGCCCGCTCTCACTCACTCTACAAACTACGTATCTAACTTACAGTTCAGCTAGCTAGCACGGAAGCCAAGCATTTCTAAAGCCAATCCTGACTTTTGTAGCTTTTTTTTTTTTTTGTTTACTTTCACAAAATGACTGCTGGAGGATTGGTGGCTTTTTGACTAATTTTATTCAGAAGCTACAGAATAAAAATGAAATATTAACAGCAGCCGTAGAAAGCAAATGTTACTACTTTCATTGATGCAAGAGAACAAACCTTTTCCATATTGCCAATATACCTCATCGATTCTGATGTGATACATCCTTAAAATAATAATAATAATTATTATTATTATTATTATTATCTGTCATGCTACATTTACACTACTGCATACAAGTGACCTGATTCAGATCTTTTGCTTGCACGAGGCACGTATCACATATGCATTATGATTATCTAAATGTTTTTTTTTTTTAAAGGAAAAAGGAATTTAACAACACGTTGAAACAGATATCGGACCTGATTTGGCTCACATGCATATGTGGAAGTCAACTAGATACATATGGGATCTCTGCCAAACACACAGATCAGAATTTCCACGTCATTTCAACTCATCCCTAGTTCTTGCTTGCACTTCCCTGTGAACGGAGGTAGCAGCGATTGTTGTTGCACATATTCTTCTCTTCCGTTGTGGACCTTTAACAATGCTTTGGAAAACAAAAAAAAGAACTTGTCAAAGCAATTCTGTGTCTTTTGTTTACATCCACCTCAAAAATCTACACATGTGCAAACCTACGTCTTTGCATCTGGGAAGTTTCAGGTCAAAACCATGTAAATGCATGTATCAGATATTGGACATTTAAAACAAAAATGAAAACATACTGTTTAAAACAAACAAAAAAAAATCAGATATAAGCAGAAAATCGGAATTTGGCATCAAGACCTGTAATGCAAATATAACCTAGGAAGCCACTTATTTCTGTGACTGTACCTTTAAATGGAAAGGAGCTGCTGCTTGCCACGCCCCTGTAATGTAGCAGCTGAATAGCCAATGTGTGGGCATGTCACACAGGGTGCAGATGAGCTCAGTCTCACAGAACTAACAGGAGTTCAGGCACGGATCTCCGTGACTTTTATCTGTTCAGGCCTGAATTTTGCTTGTAGCAGGGGAGTTTCTATACACGCAAACATTTTCCAAACATTTTTTACTGTAAAAAGTAAATCATAAAAAGAATAATTCTGGTCAGTATGACCCCTTTAAGGTATGTCTATGCAGTCACAAAGCATCCATTTCATGCTTCTATCTATCTGTCCATTTTGTGAACCTGTGTATTCCAGTTAAGGGTCACGGCGGGTTGGAGCCTATCCCAGTGGTCACTGGGTGAAAGGCTGGGTACACCCTGCACAAGCCGCCAGTCTATCGCCGACACATATAGACAGACAAACACATTCATACTCATGGCCAGTTTTAAAGTCACGAAGTCACCGAAACCGCATGTCTTTGGAAGTGGGTGGAAGCCGGAGCACCTGGAGGGAACCCACGCAAACACGGGGGGAACATGCAAACTCCACACAGAAAGGAACAGGTCGGATTCAAACCCAGGACCTTCTCGCTGTGAGGCAGCTCTGCTAACCACTAAGCCACCGTTTTTCCTTTTTTCAAATTCTGGGAGAAAAAAACAACAAAAAACCTTCCCTGATGCCCACTTGGACATTTCACTGTCTGTTGCTCTCCCTGTGTTGCCAGATTGAACGAAATTAGCAGAAAACACACTCAATCACTTCTCGGTCCACTATCAGGCTAACGGCTTTTGATCGCCGTATTCTTCTTTGCCAGAAGCGTGCCGAAGTCTGCTGCAATCCGCTAAAGAACACTTGACAACCAAGTAATGTCACGGTAGACCAGTGGTGTGTGTGTGTGTGTGTGCAGTGACTCACGGGAAAAGTCTCGCAGCCATATCCCTTTAATTCAGCTTGTTCTTTAGGAAGGCCCACCTGAGAATTGTGGGACTGCCTACAGAGAGTCGACCATCAGCATTAGAGAGCATTACTGCCACACACAAATACAGACACACACACACACACACACACACACACACACACACACACACACAAAACAAGCTGTTTCCATCTAGAAAATACCAACCTTCAAGCTTTTCCCTCAGCTCTTCCAAGTGCAATGAGAATTTGAATTTGTGTTTAATGCCAGTGTTGGAGGCCCACAGCACCAATTGCACTGTTGATGTACGAGTCGTATTCGAGCAATTACTGTGACTGTGCGCCTTTATTAGTCATTAATTTGTTAGCTAAACAATCATGGTTTAAGTGCTCTAACTGTGAGTCTAAAAGGCTTCAGGCTGTATAGATCATGAAACCGTCCTTTGTTTTCCGCTCAGAACGTGAAAGGTCTCGCAGCCAAACAATTACATCACGCTGCAACAAGGCCTCCAACGTACAACAATGACAAGAGAATTGTGCCTTCAGGCGGAAAACGCTTTAGACGCTGGAGATGGAGGTTTCTGCTTGACGAGCATAAAGGTGCGCGGTCCATTCAGACAAAATGTGAAGAAACAACAAGGTACCGTATACAGTTCTATTAAATATTAATGAGATATATTTACGGACAAGCTGCCATGACCGGCAGCTCTCTCTGGGGTCTTCGGGGAGAGTGCTTGTGCTTGACTGACAACCACAACGTGCAGGGGAACATGCACACGACCTGCACGCAGACACTGGAACACACTTGTGAAATTATGGGTGGACAGGAGCAAGGCTAATCCCTCTCATTCCTCCGGAGAGCCACATATCCTGAGAATGCCAGAAACAAAATGATAATGTGTGCATGTGTAGCACTGAAAGACAATAAAGTTCGACCACAAGTTTGCCCGTTAAAGCAGAGTAGATTTTATATGCACAAAATGTTCTCTATACTGCGCTAACACGATCACACTTTCTCTTAACCGTCTTCCAAAAACACCGGCTGCTCCTCCCCCTCCGAAATAGAAGTCCCTTCCAGAAATTCCAAACTCTGCTTACCTAATTTTTGCAGCATATTTCTTTGCCACAGGAGGTAGTTATGACAAATTAGAAGTCTACAAATGTTCTGATGGTGTAAAGGCTCCAGCTGTCACCGGGGAGATGGTGATCAGGTTTCCGAGCTGCATGGTCTCTTGGCGCCACAAAGAGTTCCATATGGTCATCCAAATGCTGCACCTAAATCTGCTCCCAATCTCCACCCCGGAGCTGAGCACTTCTACTGAATTAGTCACAAGGCTTCTGAGCATATGAGGTACAACGCTGTAAAGTCAAGTGGCTTTGTGGAAAAATCTCACAGATGAAACTGGTAAAGTAGTAAATGAAAATAAGTATTTAACTGGTTAGCATAAACACAGACATATTCTGCACAGTTGTAGCAACTCAGTCTACACATAAATTATCTCCAATATATCTGCAATGTAATTTTCTGCTGCTTCATTTTGTTCTTTTTATGACATTATTAAAGTGATCATACATACGAGCAATAATGGCCTTGGTGGCCGCCATACGTAGGCTTTGGAAATAAACTGACAAACAAGCGCTACATGTAACTCAAACCAAATGTGCCCCGTAATTTCCATTATACATGTGATAAGATTATTCCGTGCAACAAACCCAGACATGTCCAGCAGGTGGCAGACAGACATATGGTATAAGCAAAACCAAGTTGCTTTCGGGATTGATCTGTGGGCTGTACTATAAACACTAAACACACTAAAGTGATTTTGCACTTATCCTTCATTGTGAGGGAGAATCAGACCCATGGACGTCGTTAGGCCTATTTTGGGGGGGCTGAAACCCCCCTAAAATGTCCCTAAGCCCCCCTAACAAGAATTATAGTAATAATAATTTTGATTTTTATTTATTTATTTATTTTTAGGAAATCATTGCAGGCATGCACTTAACATAAAAAAAGCAGGACTATGAGTTGAAATAAATAATAATACAAGTTATCATTATTTGATAAATTTTATCATTCTGGTTGTTTCCTCTGCTATTCTAGCCAGGCGGGCACTAGGACCTAGGGGTAAGCTCGGGGCCATGGCGTTAGCGTCAACTTTCCTGCACGCACGGTCAGCAGAGTTTCAGCAGAAGAAAGAGGATTAATGCGCAATGAATGACACAGAGTGAAATAGTAAGTCAGTGTTAATGACTGTTAATTGCT
>OMMV01047873.1:0-13144 GCA_900302635.1 Chatrabus melanurus | reverse complement strand
CCCGCCACACGCTGCCACCTCTTGTGTCAAGCCAAGCATGTGATTTATTGTTGTGATCTACTCAATCAGGGAATGGTTAATCATCCGCACTCGACCATGTCTTCCCAAAAGCGAAAGCCTGGTCCTTGTCCGTCAGGAGCGGACCAAGGTAAAAAAAAAAAAAAAAAGAAAGTGGTTTCGCCTGTTGATCACTGAAGGTGAACGATCCAAAAATGACATATATAAACCCTAGATTATAAATCTTTGGAGGGACATAGCATAGTGGTCATCATGTAGCTACTAAGTCCTCTTGTTTGCTCGTACGTGTGATCATCTGCTACAGTGCATGCACTAGGGGAAACTGGGGTTGGTTGTCACATGGGCTGGTTGTCACAGTGCTTAATACAGACACACTAGAGGGCGCTGTAACGTTATGTTGATATCCGATATTTGGCCTGACATCCTGCTAATTTTGCATTGGTCATTTTCTGGAACATACACAAAACATTGAGGTGCTGAGATAGTTTGTAATTTTTATGGGTCAGAGTAATTTTTCACGTTGGTGTTGTTTTTGTATTAAAAGCTTGTAGGTTATTATTAAAAAGCCGAAGGCAATAGCTTTTATTTGAGTCCATTTTGAGCATTTTCTTTTATTAATAGCATTAGACATTCAGTTGGTGCATAAAGTCAGAATATAACAGTAACCAAGGGAACAAATAAAGTGTCGTCTTTGCCAGGGATGTGGAATTACCTCAGCGAATGTCCCTTGGTTGGTTTTACGGTGTCCTGCTACTTTAGCCTGACCCCCACCTACTCAAAAACAATTTGAAAGTGCTGTAAATAAATCTGTGTCAATCTGCTTTGTATCAAGGAGGTAGCACCCAGTAGACACCATGATCTTAAACTGAATCCACATCAAAATTTAATGGGCTTTTTCTTGTCCTTCCACCAACACCAAGCTTCATGGAAACTGGCCTTTTTTTATGTGGGTGACAAACCAACATACAACGTCCTTGGGGTTGGAACTTATTCTTCATAAAAAGCTCCTAAACTATATACACATTAAAGTTACAATCGCTTACTCCTCAATGTTAGTGAAGAGAGCAGCTTCATCCACAGATAAGCATTAGCTGTGCAGCATAGAAAATGTCTGGTCGAACCAATCTCGCTAAATAACAGGGAGGGTGGCACCGTAAACACAGACTTGCTCGCTTTTGTAGAGCTAATGACTTCCTGCTCCAGTGGTTTGTGAAAAAGGGTTACAGCCAAAATAAGTAAAATCAGGAGCCGAATTTAATCTGTCACTCAGTGGAAAGCCTTTAAGCAGAAACATGCAGCCACCCAGAGGCTGAACCGAAGTGAAGTCAAATTACAGCGAAAACTCAGTGGCACAGAGCAAAGCGCTGGAACAGGTCGTGTATGGCAATGAAGATTACAGATTGTCTGGATAAATAGGGGGATTCTTTAAAGCAAAGTGCACAGAGTGTGAATGTCAGCCAAGGTGGTAATCTAAAACCATCAATCCCTTTGAATCTACACAAGCTTCACCTGTATGGAATAAATGTGGAGAGGAAGTTTCTGCTTCCAATCAGATTTTGATCTTCCTGAATTTGCCCCGAGCTTCATTTTGAAGTGTGCAGAAGAGCTGCAGTAATATTAACAACCCGACTGCAGCAATGTAGTAAAAGCAAGATTTCCCAGCAAATTAATCATTTCAATGAATTGTTTCCGCCGTGGAGTCTCCTGGGTAAACTTGATGAGTGTAATAAGAAGCTACTCTGGGGTAGAGGAGCTAAATTTAATCAAACATCAATAGCTTGTTTTGTTAAAAACAGACTTCCTCTCTAACCTCATTTTCTACAACTCTTTTCTGACATTGATGAATTTGAAACTACATTCCAAATGCTTCTCTGTGTAATTACAGCAAGCCAACATCATGCAGCTAAACTGGACAACCTGCATACCACCCAGACTATACCAATGGACATTATGCCATATCTGAAGAATCACTGGTCATAAAGCAGAGCAGGTAGCTCAATGGGATAGAAGTTGGGCTACCAAAATTTAGACCTGCATTAGATTCCCGGTCATGCTACCTTTGTCTTTGGGCAAGACACTTCATCTGCATTGGTCCAGTCCACCCAACCATAAATGGGTAAATGCCTTGGCTGGGGAAGCAACCTGTGATGGACTGGTGCCCCATCCAAGGGGAGTCCTAGACACTCGTCTGCTTATCCAGGAATAAGCACCAACACCAATGGGGTTCAGGGCTTGTATGAGTCTTACTTCCTGGTCGTACAATCCAAATTTTGGTGTTTAGATTATTTGCAATTTTCTATAAGTTGTATTGGAAGACTTTGTCAGAAACTGAAGTTATTACCATGGTAATTCACCCAATAATCAGATTTCAATAACCACTGAGGTTAGACATCAGTTTGCTCAGTTTTTCCACAGTGGAACCAGTATGGATCCACATATTGATTTACACAAATTCTACACCGGCTGTCCTTCCTGACACACCTCCAAATTGTGACAACCAAAAACGTGACAATAATCCACAGCGACAACAGAAGAACATGCAAACTCCACACAGAAAGGAACTGGCCATTGTTGGGTTTGAACCCAGCACCTTTTTGCTGTGAAAGAGTGCTAACCACTGCACCACCATTATGGCAAGGTTAGAGAGGAGATATTGGGCTTAAAGTACTTGGAAACCCCAAGTTTCTATTTGATGTAATCAAAGATTTTTTTAAGAAAAACAACAGAAATTCTTATTTTTGACCTTTGACAGCAAAGAAATCATCCATTGTTGTATCCCAATAACCACTGAGTCTAAAAATCAGATCTTGGCTTTAAATTAGTCAAAGACCCCTAATTTCTGTTTGACCCAATTGAATAGACAGTATTTCCTGGAAATGAACAGAAATTCCAATTTTTTTTCTTTGACGCCATTATCAAGTTTATGATCACCCCTAGCTGTATCTTAGTAACCACTGTGACTTCAGAATTATATTATTGGTGACTCTAAATTGACCGTAGGTGTGGACTTTGTCTGTCTATGTGTGTCGGCGCTGTGATAGACTGGCGAACTGTCCAGGATGCACCCAGCCTCTCGCCCAATGACCGCTGGGATAGGCTCCGGCCCCCCATGACCCCTGATTGGAATAAGTGGGTTTGGAAAATGGATGGATGGATGTACTGCATCTCAGTGAACACGGAGGCTAGAGAACAGACCTTATGTGTAAATTGCTGAGAGACTTCAAGTTTCCTGAAAGTTACCACAAATGCCCCTTTTAACCTTTAACCCAGATGAAATTGTCCCTCGCTGTATCTCAGTGGCCACTGAAGCTTGACAGTAACTCGGGAAAGCTACAATTTGAGCCTATTGAACAATTTTTCTTGAAAATGACCAGAAATGCCTGTTTTGACCTTTGTCACTATATTTCAGTAACAGGTCCGACAATGAAAATCAACGAGCTTTTTTAAAAACATATGATGAAGTGTGTTCACTTTTCAGGGACAGTGAAATGTACAATACCCTTCTCATTTAACAAGACTCTATTTTGAAGCACTGACATCAAAGTTTCCTGTGTTTTGCATTAATATTCATTCATTATTCTGAAGCAAAGGGGAGAAAACTGAGAAAATAAGACATGAAATGCAGATTAGCCTCTTCTGAGAAGATATGCAAATAACCAGTCAAACTGTTGAAGCTTTTTTTTGTTTGTTTGTTTTTTGTAGTTCTTTTGCACAGACATTGCACACACATACAGTATTTCTCCTTATTCAAACCTAGAAGGTCACCATCATCTGAGAATATCATGATTGTTGTGTAAGACTAAAAATATCAGAAGCGTTTCATGTGTATCTGGACAGAAACCTCCTGATAGTCCCGATAATTTTGTCAGTTCAAATCAAAAATCACACAAAGATATTGCATTATTAGAGCAGACTGTCAACTTTAAGGGTATTTTTGGCAGCATTACATAGGACACACAAGGGGAAAAGAAGTGCTACAGGGAGCGCTAAGTTCAAAATAGCTCAAGCTAAATTTACCCACATGCAGAATATTTCCAGTTTAATGAATATAGTTTCAACATGTTGCTTTTTTGGCACCTTAAAATAGGAAACAATTATATATAATTAAAAGTGTCTTGAACTTCCTAATCCAATGTAACAGTTCAAAATAACCTCACCTATACAGCAAAATATGCAATTAAAATGTCCACTATACACAGAATCTGAGGATATTATTTTACTGGACACTCAAAATGAGGCTAATTAATGACATAATAGAAATCCAGTGTGCTTGCCTCAGGTAAAATTATCAACTCCACTAATATATCTGATAATAGTCTGTGGGCCCACAGCCATTTTTTACCAAATCGGTACAAAAAATAATAATTTTTGACTCAATCGGTACAACCTAAGGAGACTAAACTTGCAATTCAACCTCCATAACCTAGACAAAAATGGATGGTGATCTTCCCAGAGTGGTAGCTATAGTCAGATAGGGGTCAATTAAAGATTACACAGGGGTCAAAATTTAAAAATGCTCAAATCATGTTGAAAAATATACCAGATTATTTGGCTGATCATATAAATTCCAAAAAGGTATAGTTTGTACTATCTACGGCTGAACGTTATGGAGTTATAGGGTAAAAACAGCAAAAATGGTGACAAAGGCCAATATCAGTTTGTACAGGGGTCAAAAAATTATAGTTTCTCCAATTTTGGCAAAAAGTGATGCGAATTATTGGTTGAGCTAATAGAATTTAAATCAAAGGAATGTTTTAACTGTTTTGAATGCTTTGTCTCCAAAGAAATGGGCAAACAAGCGAACAAGGTCAACATCCATTGGATTCTATAACATATGGTCACATAACATAACTAAGCATAATAGAGGATGCAAACTATTCCTTTTTTAAATCGTATTAGCTCACCCAATAATTTGTTTTTACCAAAATTGCAGCAAATATAATTTTTGACCCCTGTGCAAATTGGACTTTGTCTCCATTTTTGATGTTTTTACCACATAACTCCGTAACCTTCGGCCATAGATAGTACAAACTATATCTTTTTGGAATCCTTATGATCAGACAAATAATGTGGCATACTTTTCAACATAACTGGAGAATTTTTATATTTTGACACCTGTGTAATTTTTCATTGACCCCTATCTGGCTATAGCTACCACTCTGGGAAGGTTACCACACTTTTTTTTTGTAGGTTATGGTACATTAAGGCTGGATTGTAAGTGCTGTTTATTGCCCTGAGGTGGTATCAAAAAGCTGTTTGGCTCATGGACTATAACATGAGACATGCACCCTATCAGAAATGATAAAATGCAAGTGCAAGATGTACGTACATCCGCTTGCAGAGTGTAAAATAAATAATCACCACAGAAATTCACTTCATGACAGCAAACAAAAAGTCCCTTTGAAGTTGAAGAGCTCCAGTATGACACAAAGTGAGAAAAAGCAGCTTCAAAACCGCACCGTGTACTTCAGCATGTACTCCACTTACAACGAGAATATGTCAGAAAATAATTATCTTGCTACATTTCATTGAAAAGTCAATGCTTTCCACATAGAATTATAAATATAATACTGAAAGTGTAAGATAAAAATTTTGCTGTGACTCCATCGCCCTTGCATTTTAAAGACATTTTCTAAAGCAATTTAAAGTCCATGTCAGCAATCAAAACCCAGTGTCACTCGGTTCAAATGATGAACATCTTAAAGTGGAACAAATGTCACATGGAAATGTTGCAAACTTACAGCAAGATTATTATTTCAAAATGGGTTAATTCCTCCCACCGCATTAGTCCACATTAGTAGGGGAGAGATAAGAACAGGCTTCATCGTTGGTCAGACCTTCTTGGAGAAGTCCAGCCTGAGAGAGCTTATCTAAATCCTCTTTGCAGAGCTATATAGTCAGAAGAGAACATGGAGTAGAGCTTAAATTTGCATGAAAAGACTTTTTTTTTTTAGGTGGTTTAGGAAGTTCGTCAACTCCGTCTTGTTCTGACAGTAAATAATTCCTTAACATACATGAGCCATGGAAGCAACAGCAGAAAGCGAAAGATCTCTCTGTGCCACGTCACTGTTCTGCCCTCTGGAAGCAGCTGGTTTCACTTTCTGCCTGAGAAGTGGTGGTAAATTTAAGGAAGAGAATCACATCGTCGCTGTGTGTGAGTGTGGTGACAGCGACGCATGAGGTGACCTGACTTCGGGTTCACGATTTGCTCTCTGCCAGCGGGCCTTCGCCGTCGGTCCGCCTGAAGGATTGCCTGGTGGAATCTCTGTCCAAATCATCCTCTTCATCAGATCGGCCAAGACTCGGGTGTCTGTGGTACACGGGAGGGCTACAGAGGTCAACAAACACAGAGACACAGTGTTATAGAACCGCATGTCTCAGTGGGAGCAAAGCTGGAAGGTGCAGAGACATAAAAAGAACACTGCAAGTGGGAGTCACGGCAAACAACGTGCAAATTAGGCCCGAAGTGATTAAACCCCTTTTGCGCTTTCACTGATATGCATCCAAGAAGGTCAAGGTCTATATCCAAAGAAGATGACAGTTATAGACAGTGACGTTATAAATGATGGTGAAGGTCCATGTGATCTAGCATGTGGTTTGATGATGTAACACACTGGACTTGTGCCACGTGTTATCTGCAAAAACACAAGCACTGCATACCCACAGTATAGGCCCATTCACACTATAACGTTTACGCCAGCGTTTGGTGAATGCAGGGCAAAGTCGAGAAAATTGGCCAAACGTCAGCAAAAATCACATTTCAGAGTTTGGTAGCAAACCTCTAACGCAGCTTGCGTTCCACAATGTGGTGCTAGCGGAGGTGGGCATTAGCCAGCGCGCCATTTGAACAAGCGGGACTTTTGCCAATGTGGCAACGAGCGGGAGAGGGGTTCAACACACCACTTTCCAGTGATTCTGAGCAGGCAGGGCGAAGCAGCACCCAAATGTTAGCCAGTGTAGACGATCGCACCAGTAACTTAGGCTAGTGGAGGCTAGTGGATGCTAACAGAGGCTAGGGGAGGGAACTTGGTCGGAAGAACTTTCTCTAATGGTCTCCAACGTAGCCAGAGGTATGTCAGCAAACGGGGAGAAATTTTAAACGTTGAAAATTTTTGGACACGGTTGACATTCATCAGCATAGACTGGCAGAGGCCGGCGGACACAGGCGTTTGCTAATACGATCGTCTACATTGGCCCAAACGTCTAGGTGAGATTGCGCCTTATAACTTTAGCACAACCTTGGCGCTTCCAGAAAACCTCCCAGTGGTGTCACGGCATGTATGACAATTTTGCTGGCTTTATGAAAATGCAAGGGATTACCAAAGTATGTCAAAGTCAGAAAGACGGAAAAAAGAATCTGAAAAATCACACCACGGTTAAAAACAAGTCCAGGGCACAATGTCCTGGTTCATCATGGACACCTTCCCGGACCCTCTAAGGTTTTCCAAGGTATGGACACGGTTTCCAACAGTGACCTTTCAGGATGCATATCCATGAAAGTGAGAATGGAGCTTTACAATTCTCCTTGGTTAGCAATGAACAGATCACTTGACAACATGTATGTACACACTGTTATGCTGGACCACCACTCATTTTCTTTTGTTAATAGGAAAATAGTGAGCAGCTTGCCTCATGGTGCACTACAATTGTGGCAATAGTCCAGTATATACTTTGTCCCGGGTGTCATTAACAATAGTTAATGACTTATTGTGTTCACAAGAAAAATTACATCTCATTCAATGTAAATATATGCGCGAAACAAAAATAAAATTTAATCAGGTCAACTACTCCCCCAATGGGTGCCTATGGTGTAAGTGTAAAGTGTGCACCATGTGTCTACAACCACACATAAAAAGAAAGATGTAAACATGACAATATATACTGTCCACATAGTAGTTCATTAAAAATGAAAGAAAGTCAACCTGAAAGGCACCTGACCTGATATTTGGAGCTGACATAAATTGTGATCAGCCTGAACAGATCAAGGAAAGAAAATCATTATCCATGCATCCATTCATCCATTTTCTGAACTCGCTTATTCCAGTTAAGGGTCACAGGGGAGCTGGAGTCTATCTCAGTGGTCATTGGGAGAGAGGCGGGGTACACCCTGGACAGGCCGCCAGTCAATCGCAGGGCCGGAACATATAGACGTACAAACTCATTCACGCTCTCACTCACACCTACAGCCAATTTTAGAGCCACCATTTCACCTAAACGGCATGTCTTTGGAAGGAAGCCGGAGCACCTGGAGGGAACTCATGCAAACACAGGGAGAAGATGTAAACTCCACACAGAAAGCACCAGGTCGGAAGCGAACCCAGAACCTAGTGAGGAAACAGTGCTAACCAGTAAGCCACTGTGCCGCCCTAGAAAATCATCATGATAAGGAAGAACTAAATAAAATAAATAAACTTGTAGCATGATGAAAAGCATGTATGCCTGTAGCATTGTGAATGTCTGCCTGTAACACTGACAGCAGTTATTCATGATTAGAATCAGACTGAATGATTCAAGGACACCCTGTATATGAGGATAGTATCGCGAGGAATCATCCACTTCAAGCTAAAGCTCTGTCAACGTTACATAGTTAAACCTTCTTTTATGACCACCAGAATCAAATCTTAAAAAGCCACGTTTTTAAAAAGAAATAAAAATAGTACTGTATATACCCTTATGCCCTCACTGGCCACTTCAAAAGGTAGACCTTTAGGTCTGGGCTGGATTCTTTTGCCTTCAGAACTGCCTTAATTCTTCAGTTCATAGATTCAATGAGATGCTGGAAACATTGCTTAGAGATTGTGCTCTATAGTAAAACAACAGCCACCACCACCCCTCTTGATCAAATCAAGATGGATTCCTGTATTCATGTCATAGTTGACACCATATTGTGACCCTACCACCTGAATGTTGCAGCAGAAATTGAGACTTATCAGACCAAGCAATGTTTTATCCAATCTTCCAATGACCAGTTTTGGTGAGCCCGTGCCCAATGTGGCCTCAGTTTTCACTTCTTAGCTGACAGGAAGTGGCACCGGGTGTAGTCGTCTGCTGTTAGACGCCATCTACTTCAAGGTTTGACATGTTGAGCATTCAGAGAAGCTCTTCTGCATGCCTTGGGTGTAACAAGTGGTTCATTGAGTTACTGTTGCATTTACATCATCTTGAACCAGTCTGGCTCTTCTTCTCTGATCTCTGTCATCAAGAAAATTGTTGCTCACTGGAAGTTTCTTCTTTTCAGACCATTCTCTGTAGACCCTAGAGATGGTTGTGTGTGAAAATCCCCCCAAACATTTTGAGAAGACACCGCCTCTGTGCATGACCTCATCATCACAACATGGCCTGTTGGCAACTGTCTGTGGTTGAGTGACAACAAAAATTGATGTTGTAGGAGCTCAGTGGCAACAATTTTGGGTAGAATTATATCTCATCTGATAGATGGACATATATACAACATTATGACAACATTGTGAAAATTATGACAAGTAGGTAAGCTGGTACCACCATCCCAAGGATGAGTTCTCTGCACATATGGCACAGTGCACAGTTCTAACCAACTGTTGATTTACAGGTGCATCTAAAAAAAATTAGAATATTGTGAGTGAGTTAGTTATTTCAGAAAGTAAAATTTTTATATACTCTAGGCTCAGTACATACAAATTCAAATATTTCATGCATTTTTTTATTTTAATTTTGATCATTGCTGTACTTGATTGGGTCCATAGACAATACTCCATAGAGAATTTATGGGATATTGTCAAGAGGAAGGTGAGAGACACCAGACCCAACAACATCTCAGCAGTGCCACAGGCTGATTGCCTCCATGCAACGCCGCATTGATGCAGCATTTTCATGCAAAAGGAGGCCCAACCAAGTATTGATTGCATAAATGAGTTCAGAAGTTTGACATTTCTGTATTATGAATCGTTTTTTCTGGATTGATCTTATGAAATATTTTAAAATTTTGAGATACGGTTTTTCTATTTTTTTGAGCTGTCGGCCGTAATTATCAAAATTAAAATAAAAAAATGCTTGAAACATTTCTGTTTATATGTAATGAGTCTAGAATATATAAAATTTTCAATTTCTGAAATAACTGACAAAAAATATTGAATTTTTTTTATGAGACAAGAAAGCCAGACTAAGCCTGGACCCCATTCGGCCCCATTACACTGAGTGGAATTTGGGCCTGACATGACTCTGGCTCCAGGTCTGGTATCAATTAAGTGAAGTGAAGCTCTCTACAGTGTTGGGAGTGTTCAGGAATAAACCAGATAACAAGTGCAAGCATTTACATTCTCTGTGCATGAACACTGCCAACATAGAACAAGGTGCACACGCAATCTGGTACCATATTAGTAAGAAAGGCCGATGTCTGAGGTCTGATCCTGCAATGTCAAGCTTCCACACGATGACTGAATCACCACGGATGACCTCGACAATTCATTGCTCACCTGAAAAGCATTCTCTGTTCCTGCCTTGCTCCTGCTTACCACACTCATTAAAGGTAATTTACAACTGGGGCCTTACAAGCTTGGATTAAGTTGTCATGACAACTTGTGGCATGACAATCACAGAAGTTCTGCTATTTAATACCCAACCTGAGGTCACAAAATGAATCGAAAATGCAACTGAAAAATATTCTTCTATCACAATAATACCTGCATACTTTGCTGCCAGCTGGTTTTATGACCTTTCTAATGCCTAACATGTACAGATGTCATTGTTTTGTTCTGTGGTTGTGTTCCAGACCTGTCTACATCTATAACAAGTAATGTTAACTATGTAGTTGTAATTACAAAACAAATATATGGATATTTCTTTCTTATTTCATGTTAAAAATCACTAAGTGGTCACCATATCAGGAGATCCCACTAATTTTGACAAGCTAAACATCTAAATTATTAACTGGAGCTACAATATTGTAAAATACTGTACTGTATGTAATAGTTAGTCACTGGAGAATAATTCTCCTGTATCTGAATGGAGGAAAAGGCACATTTCATTTTTCACAAAGAAGGCAAAAACAAGCTCTGTCTGGACTAAGATTACTCTTGAAATAGATTCACCTCTGAAGTTTAGTCCTAAATTTAGCATTTTCATTGTCATGCAAAGTGTTCATAACATCACAGTCACGTCTCACTTAAAATATCAAACCAAAAATTGGTACAATTTTGATTTCTGCCTCATTGCCAATATCTGTTTTTACTTGTACCCACAGCAAGATACTACTCTGTCATTTCAACAACAACGTGTACTTATAACTCCATCAAAAACAGCTTTAGGGGGAAAACACACATGCTCAAAGATGCTCACCACCAACAGAGAAATATATCACCACACAAACAGAAAAGAATATATCACTGTTCAATGGTGTTAGCCCAACTTCATCTCCATTTGTGAATTACCAACAGATGGGAATGGACAAATAACCGTTAAAGACAAGGAGAAGAGTAACTTTGACAAATAAAAGGGGAAGTCTGGGATTTTTCAACCGAGGGCTTATTTTTAATGTTTTTGGGTTCAGTTTTTCACTTGGAGCAAAAACAAAGATAATCACTCAAGTATCAAGTTAGAATGTCAACACTGTCACAGGCTAAACAGCTTGACAATGTAAGCCAATGGCGCAAGCTCAATACCTGAAAGTAAACCGCATCTTGTCGTCACTGAATAGGCGAAAATGTTATTAGAAGTGTCTGGTAGCACGGAAAGGATCAATACTGAGGTACAGGTGTGCATGTTCACCTCTTGACTGATTTTACAGGCAGCAATTTACTTTAATTTTTTTCCCATTTGGTGACACCACTCTCCACTAAGTCCATGCAAGTCAAATGTTGAGCTGAAGCTGAGTTTTAGTGCTCCGGGACGACACAGGACTTTTTCTCACCATTGTTTTTTAAAGCTAAATATTAGGGTGCGCTTTATGTACTAGAACTAAATGCTTAAATAAATAACATTTACCCAGGATTTCATTGCCCATATTTAGGGCTGCGCATTACATACCACTGCGAATTATACACAAACTATAAGCAGTGCATTAAGCCCCATAGGTGGGATGTCCCAGGGTGGAAGAAACACAAATCAACCTTTTTTCACAGAAACAAAACAACACTTTTTTATTACTTAAGTGTCTATCATAAGTAGCTCCTGAGATATTCAAAAATAATAAAATAAAATATGATATCTCTGAATCCCGTAAACGACGTATTGGACACCTCAACATCCAACATTTGTTATATTATTTACTTGCAATTTATATTGACCTAAAAGAGGGGTGCGGCAGTGTCCAGTGATTCTGAGCAGGCAGAGCGACGAAGCACCTAAAGGCGGGTGGTGGGCGGTGCTAACAGCGCTAAAGGCGGGTGGTGCTAATAGCGGCTAAAGGCGGCTGGTGAACGGTGCTAAAAGCGGATAAAGGCGGAGTATAACGTCGTTGGTAACAGCGGATAACGGTGGCTCGTGGAAGGTGCTAGCAGGTAACCTACTTGTGATATTGGCCCAAAATGAATGACGTCATCGTCCAATATAACTTTTTTTCCGTATCTTTTTCGATCCGGATACAACGAAAAGATGGATGGTCACGTGTCATGAGATGACCAATGGGAGTAGCCGATTTATTGCAAGTGAATAATATATATATATATGTGTATGTGTATGTATGTAAACATGTTAAAGCCAAAGGGCTAATAGACTTTCTAGAAAAACTAGCTGCATGTATCAGACGGGTCGTATGTGATGCTTTAAGAGTTTAAACAATTTAATCCAACATGTCATGACTTCATTCCTGTTATTGTTGTAAAAGTGGGTCTCGTGTTTTATTCTTAAATTTCCTGTTTAAATGTGATATGTGTCGCAGCCAAATGATAACAGGAACATAATTTGAATTCGACTTAAACGTATTAAAGTTTTGTTGGGTGCTTGTTTTTATCGTAGCCTACGGGTGGGCAATGTGACTTAAAAATAATATCACTGTATTTTTCTTTTTTTTTCTTTTTTTTTTTTGGATATCCATCTTCAACCGCTTAATCCGGAATCGGGTCGCGGGGGTAGCAGCTTTAGCAAAGAGCCCCAGACTTCCTTTTCCCCGGCAACCTCGGCCAACTCTGACTGGGGGATCCCCAGGCGCTCC
>OMMV01047820.1:3704-16647 GCA_900302635.1 Chatrabus melanurus | reverse complement strand
GCCTGGGAACACTGAGTAAACCTGTTCCAGATGATCTGTGGGGTCTGGGTGCCTCATAACGTACGAGTAAATCTGAGATGTATTTAGGCCCAAGACCATTTAGTGCTTTATAGACAAGTAACAAGATTTTAAAGTCTACCCTTTGACACACAGGAAGCCAGTGCAGTGACTTAAGCACTGGTGTAATGTGCTCCACTCTCTTGGTGTTGGTGAGGACTCTGGCAGCAGCGTTCTGGATGAGCTGCAGTTGTCTGATTGATTTTTTTACTCAGGCCTGTGAAGACACCGTTACAATAGTCCAGCCTGCTGAAAATGAAAGCATGAACAAGTTTTTCTGTATGAAAAGTATGAAGTAGACTTATAATTTTTGTTTTTATCCAAATTATTATAAGCTCTACAATTCTTCAGCTGTAGAATTATATTTCTGAATTTTATCTAAATTATTGAAGGAGAATCTCTAAAATTCTTCAGCTGTCAATTTATTATGTCTGAATTTTTATCTTCTGTTCAAACTATGCAAAAGAGAATCTCTCCAAATCTATAAGTTTAACAATCTGATTTTTAAAAAATTATGTCCAAAATTTAAGAGAATCTCCATAATTCTTCATCTTAAGTTATTAATCTTTCTGAATTTTTTTCCTCCAAATTATTGAAAGAGAATTTATCTAAATCTTTAATTTATCATCAGTGTGTTTCTGAATTTCAATTGTTTTTGTCAAAATTATTGAAAGAGAATCTCCACAATTCATTGTCTTTATGAAAAATTTTAATTGTATTTGTCCAAATTTTTCAGAGAATCTCTACACTTATTAAGCTGTTAATTTATTATTAATCTCGTTCTGAATTTTTTAAAATCATTTTTGTTTTTGTCCAAATTTTTTGAAAGAAAATCTCTAAAATTCTTCATCTTAATTTGTCTTTCTGAAATTTATTGTTTTTGTATGAGTCCAAATTTTTTAGGGAATGTCTACTTCAGCTGTTTATTTTTTTATATTTTTGTTTTTATCCAAATAATTGAAAAAAATCTCTATAATTCTTCAACTGTTAATTTATTAACAATCTGTCTGATTTTTCTTTTTTTTTAAATTTTTGTTAAATTTTTTGAAAGGGAATCCCTACAATTCGTAATCGAATTATTAATCTCGTTCTGAATTTGTAAGTATTTTTGTTTTTATCCAATTTATTGAAAGAATCTGTACAGTTCTTCAGATCTTAATATATTGTCAACATCTCTGATTTTTTGTTTGTTTTTATCCAAATTAGTGTTAGAGAATCTGTACAATTCTTCAGCTGTTAAATTGTTGTTAGTCTATGCGTGATTTTTTAAAATTCATTTTATTGATAACTAATTTTTAGTCTTTTCTGCTGTGTAATTTTTTCTTTATTTCTAAATATAGTATTCTTTATCTGGACTGATCTTTAGTGTGGACGAATGACGTTTTTGGGAATATGACGCACATTCATAAACAAAAAGAACCAAGTGAGATTTTAAGAGACAAAGAAAGAAGTCAGTTGTGTTTATTGCTTTTTATTTTTGCTTCTGAACAAACATGGTGATGACGTACAGCAGTGTGACAGTTTTGGTGCCGTAGTTTTAATGAGGCCTGTCTTCAGTTACACAGAAAGAAAATTAAAACTTTCAAAACTTTCTAATTGAATGTCAAAAAAAAAAGACATTGTAGCTGAAGATCTGTCAATGTGAAGGTGACGCAGGTTCAGTTTAGTTGTTTAAAGTAAAAAAAAAAACTTAAAAAAAAACTGATCAGACTGCTTAGCTACATCATTTCCAAAAGCTTAGTCAAATATAAAAGTCCATAAAGAGAAATCCTGAATACCCTGTGATATACATTTTTTTTTCATTTTTAATTAATGCACACCTCCAAAGAAGTAGTTTTACCGTTGTTGTTTTTTATAGTAAACTCTCGGTGTTACTTTGAGGCTTTGGTTGTTACTTTGGAAATAAATTCATAGTTCAGTATTTAATGTTCCAAACTGGAAACGAAAATGTCAAAACATTTGAGGAACATAAAGAACTAAAGATCAGTTTTGGAGAAGCCGATTAAGTTCCGAGTGTCGCACAGATGGTAAGTAAATACTAATTATTGGAGATAACCCCGTAAATAAAATCCCACCTCCCTTCACCGCATATTTTATTGTGTTGTTGCGAAAGTTGCTCCAACACAACAGAAAATCAAATCAGAAAACTTGTAAAAGTCAGTGAAAATAATGCTGCAGGACTCCAGATTTTCCCACTGGAAACCACAAAAAACCTTCAGGATCGTAACTAGCCAACAAGATGTGGACTGAAGCTGATCTGGACTAAGTCGAGCCAATCAAACGTAGTAGATCATCAGAGTGCAACAATAACTGGACTCATCCTTTCAGGAGACGCTGTTCTAAAAAAAACCCCGAAAGACTTCATGAATCCAGGCTCATCATCAGGACAAAGCAAAGGTCTCGAATCCTTCTGGCCCCAGTCGTCATGGAAACAACCTGACAAGAAGATAAGTTGTTGTGTCATCTGACTCTGTGGATCTTTTCTGGAACTTGGCATTTGCTCTACATTGTGTCTTCTGGAGTGGACTGATCCTGGCTGGTGGAAGTTGTGGTCTTTGTTTGATCTATTTCTGTGATCTAGAATTGTTCTCGATCATGAGAAGAACCCTGAATGTCGCTAAAACAATGAACTGGTTTTTGCTTCTCATCTACTTGAAGCTTCCTGTCAGCTGGAACCGCTTTGGAATTTGACGGGACTGATCCCGTCTTGTAGAACACACGGTTGTTGATGTCATGTCGAACTATAGAACTACTGTAGCTCTGGCTTTCCAGAACTAGTTCTTGATGAAAGTCACTCATTTGTAACTTTACTTACTTGCATTTATTTTTCATTTCAAAAACGAATCAACATAAACTTGTCATCTAGAGCAGTGGTTCTCAACCCTGGTCCTCAGGGACCCCCTAACCTACACATTTTCCAACTCTCCCTGCTCTGCGACAAGCTGATTGGCTGAGCACACCTGAATGAGCTAATCATGCGCTAACAGACACCTGAATGAACTAATCAGGTCTTTGCAGAGCAGGGAGTTTGCTCATGTGCGAGCAGCGTTGGTGTAGGCCTTCATGGTCAGAGTGTATCTCCACGGTGCAGCGTTAAAGTGTCTGACCACAGAGCTGGAGAACATAGATGATGAAACTGATTTATAGTTAATCTGTTTGGGAATCAGTTATGGTCATTTAAATTTAGATTGTAGCACCAGATGTAGGTGACGTTCCATAAGGAAACGCAAATGGCAGGATCGGAACCTTGAAGCCAATGTGGGTGGACTCAATGGAACGCGTTGGTGTCTAAACTAACCCCTGAAATTTGACTTGAAGGCGGAAGTGGAACCACTGGCACAAAGACTCACGGTTCCAGTCGGCTGATGTTCTTTGTGTCGGTGTCCAAACAGAACTTTTTGTGTTTCCGAGTCTTAACTCGGCTGTGTTTGGTGAAATATAACGGGGCCAGTTCTGTTTGGCTCCATTCAGAACTTGTGCTGCTCTAAAAGTTGGTGTTACTAGCGTTAGCTATAACAGTGTTTGTTGTAGACTCAACGTGTTAGACAAGTTTTGTTTTTGTTTTTTAAAATTGTTTGTCAAATCTGTTTTCGCGCTATCCCGCTGACAGACACGCAGATGTGAAACTTGACGTGAAGGGTGACACCTGCAGAAGAACACACCTGTCTTTGAAGGTGACGGTCATCATCTGCAGATCTGGCTGGTTGTAGAAGCACGAGAAGTCAATCAGCACTTCGTGTGTGCGCACGATGACGTCAGACGTCTCGTGGTCCATGATGGCGTTCTTGTAAATAACGTGGGTGCCGTTGGACTGCAGGGGTTCACATACAGTTACAGTGTGACTTGTCAGGTGAAGAAACCAAACTAGGTCATTAATTTGAAGACTGATTAGCAACATTAAACCACAGAGGCCACAAAGTGTGGTAGACGGAGAACCCACCGTCACCAGTGTCCCACAGGCGTTGGTGCTGTTGAAGCCGAAGGTCACCATGCGGGTGGTGGAGTCTTCCTGACCTTTGCAGGTGTCATCCTTGAGGTGTAAGGTAGTGTAGTCGATGCCTTTGGACTCTAGGACACAAGTGGGTATGGTCACTAAGGCTGAGCTCTCATTGCAGACTAGATTGTCTGAACGGCCGCCAGGACACAAGATAAAAAAGAATCGTGAAACAGAACAAGCTTCAAATTGTCTTTTGGAACATTTATCGTGGGAGCTTAGATTGTAGTTTGCAAACACGTTAAGTCAGAACTGGTCTAGAGGCACAAACCACCTCAGCTCCTTGTCTGTGAATCCGCGTTAGGAAACCTGATGTGGAATTAGCTACATCTTAGCAATGGGACTGGTTCAGAGTAACAAGGCAACATGGTGACGCCCCCTCGTGAGGCCACCAGTCGTGAGGTGCCAGCAGGTGGCACACGAGGTTACGGGTGTTTGTGAACACTGACTATTAAGGATTTGGAATGTGCTGCTGGGGAAGGCACCAGTGTCGGTCTGAGGAGGAGACGAGGTAATTTGTGCCTCGCTGGCAGCAGCGGCTCTGACAAAATGACCTTTGAGAATCGGCATGTGGCAGAGGTGTTTGTGTGTGTAACGGATGTCGTACTTTGAATGGCTTCGTGTTCGTCGAGATAAATGGCCCGACAGAAGCACCTGGTTTCACCATGTTCAACCTTCATACCACAGAACTCGTGAGCGGCGCAGATCTGGTCCGGACAGAGGATCTGAGGAGCAGCTAAAGACAGAATAACATTTTTCAAGTTCTGACCTGCAGATGGCACCGTTTGTACTTGACTTTATATCTTGAGTAATGTGCATTGATACTTGATGACTTTGCTTTGAGCAGCCACGGTTTGTTTATACCAATGAAGCGCTCACACTTTGATCAGAATCTGCCATTGAACACGTATAGTCCATGGGCCAAGCAGGTTTTCAAAACCACTTAAGGGGACGAAGCAACACTTACAGTCCAGCCTCAGTATACCGTGGCTTTCCCAGTGTGGCAGCCAGGTAGAGTTCAAAGAAGGATTGCACAGGGATCAACACTTAAAAATGCTCTAATCATATTGAAAAGTATACAGCATTATTGGTCTGATCACAAAGATTCCATAAAGGTATAGTTTGGACTATCTATGACTGAATGTTATGCAGTTATGGGGTAAAAATGGCAAAAATGTTGACGAAGGTCAATTTCAGTTTGTGCAGCGGTCAAAAGTTAAAGTAGCTCCAATTTTAGTAAAAAGTGATGCAAATTATTGGTGGAGCCAATAGGGTTTTAAGAAGGAACAGTTTGCACCATCTGTTATGCTTAGTTGTCATGTTACGGGGTTAACATATGTCATAGAAATCAATGGGCGTTGACCTTGTTTGACCACTACCTTGGAGAGCAAGCATTCAACACAGTCAAAGCTATTCCATTTATTAGCTCAACCATTAATTTGCATAATTTTTTACCAAAATTGGAGGAAGTTTATATTTTGACCCCTGTGTAATCCTTCACCGAGTATAGCTACCACCCTAGGAACGCCACCATACGCTTTTGTGTCGCCATGGTATACTGAGGCTGGACTGTAAGTGCTGTTTAGTCCCCTTAAGTGGTAACGAAAATTGGATTCTGGCTCATGGACTCGTAGTTGTTTACACTGTGTATTGTCACTTGACCTTCATAATGGCAACCGCCTTACTGGTTGCTTGGAATCGATTACATCACTGATGAGCACTGATACCTGGTGACTGACTTCCCATTGGCTGCTCGTTCACATTACCGCTAACATGGCATGCTGACCCTGACAACTAATTGAAAATCTTACAGCAGTTGGCCTTTGACCTCCAACCCTCCAGCGAGACGCCATATTGTTGACAGTTGCTGGCGTACGCCTCCAGGAACTGACAGTGGCTGATGCCATCCACCGCAGGGTATTTGCACAGTGTGTCGGTGCAGGCGCTTATGTAGGGCGCAGGGTCGGTGTACTTGTTGCAAGCGGTGAAGGGTGCCTCCTTCAGGAGAGTACAGCTGTTGCACAAATGCAGTGAGGGATGACGGGAGAGAGAATGATGAATTTGACATGCGATTATTCCTGTCTGACGCATTAACGTGCGTTTGTGCTCACCGCTCGGTCATTAGTTTGCAGTCGATGGAACTGTCAGCGGGGTCGCTATACTGCACGTCACAGCTGGGGGGCAGCAAACAAAGTCTGAGTCACGACGGTTGTACCGTGTACGTAACGCACACATGCGTGCGTCAATAACCACGATGACAAAAATAACATGATAATCGCCGTTTTGGCCTCAAGCTTCCCTGATTTTCTTTAACAACATGCTTTGGCGTCCAACAATGAGCTTGTTAATTTTCACAGGCCTGATCTATTTCGGGTGGTCGGTGGGACTTTTAGGACTTTGTGATGAAGGTTTTACCCGGCGTCGCTGGGGAAGGGGACTTTCACATCACTGAGTGACTGGTTGCCGCTGCTACATAAACCCTGCAACGTTTCTGGAGCAACTCCTGGTTCAGTTATATGAAGGACGGGTGTTGGAGGTTGAATTATTGCGTCTCTTTACCTTTTGTGTGGATTTGTAAAATGAGGCCGTTAAAGTAGACTGAAGCGCTGGTGTTGTGGCACGACTCCACGGTGAAGAGAATTCCGCTGCGGTGCGGGGCGACGGTCGCGCCGTTGCTAACACTAGTCACGTTGCTGACTGCGGTGAGTTCGTCATTCACCTGGACCACAGCAGAACAGAACACAGCCGCTTTTATTAGAACGCACGAGCCTGGAGGCAAACGCCACGACGGTGAGTAATTTCATATCGAGGAAACTAAGAGTGAGAGTGATTTTGGGCCCAGATGTGATCCCTGAGACGCCCCAAATCAACACCTGATGGCATCCATTTGCCAAAAGTGTAACAGCAGCAGGATTGTATGGTTGTAGCTTACTTACGCGAACTCTCCCGCCTTGTTCCAGACGAACGCGCGTACCCGGAGGGCCCTCTTGCAGTATCACATGGTGCAAAAGGCTCAGATCCCTGCGGCGCTGCTCCTGGAAGTTTGCCTCTATACTGAAACTGAGGTCAGATGAGAAGGTCATCAGTGTGTACGTACAGCGATCCGGAATAGCCCGACTGTGGCCGTGGATATCGATGACAGTGGAGGCCGTCACTGTGCAGAGGGTGTCGGGACTGCACCTGATGGAGGTGAGGCATAGCGGACACAAGAACGGCATAACATCATCAGCATATCGGGTGAAGTATGATGTCAGGGCGTCTGCGGCCACCAGGGGGGCTGAAACTAGAAAACATTAGCTGTGCAGTTGGTATGTATTTTCACTTTTACAATATAATTGTAATGACGTCAAGGCAACTTAAGATAGCAGAATTTAAAATCCGGTGGTGTTGAGCAATATTTAACTCACCGGCCTAAACGCGGATAAGTTATTGCCATCATGTGTCGTCCGTCTGTCCCCAATTCGCAGAAATTCCTACTCCTCCCTGAGTTTTCAACAACTTTTCATTCTGTCTTTTTTTGTTTTGTTTTGAAGATCAAGACAGTCTTACCAAATCCTGCTATTGGATTTGTTGATTACGCATTAAAAAGTTACTACTTAAGCTGATTAACGAACTTTCAGGAAAATCGCTACTGCTCCCTGAGTTTTCAATGGATTTTCATTCTGATTTTGAAGATCAAGCGCTTTGGTCAGGATAGTGGCCAGACCTCTCCCCAGCCAGTGAATTAAAGACTGGCATAGGACTGAAGGCCAAAGATGGCTTCGGACAAATTTTTATGCATCCCCCATTAGTGAGGATGCATATGTGTATTCAGTAGCGTCTGGCACCACAACTGCTCACCACTCTGTTTTTCTTATTACTCCTAAACTGCACAACATATCGATCCCATACCATGCACATCATCACTGTAGTGATGGGGAATTTTGGTGGTGGACCCTGTTTCCTTGATTCTTCATTCTAACAATTCGGCCGTGTGAGCTACTGTATCACTGACTCTCTCTGGTTTTTAAAATTAAAAAAAAAAAATTTTTTTTATTAGTTGAATCGGTGATCATAAAATTTTTCAGGATACATACAGGGCAAAGTTTGAGGCTTATTTTCTGCACATAGTGATGCTGTCGGTGGCTAGTTTTTGTGTGGTGCCGCGTCTCGCTGTGGACATGGTGCCAACATGTAGCTAATAATGTGGCTAAAGCTTTTAACGTCACACGTGTGTGTAAATCCACAGGAAGCATATTTACTGGCCGTTTCCTAAGCAGGTCTCCATGTGTGCACACTGTTCGCTATGGTGTAAGTTGGGCGGAATACAAGTTGTTTGGACGCAGTTGTCCGGGGTTGTCATCGCTTCAGCTGGTCTTAAAACTCTCCCTGAAATATGAAGGAAGCTTTAAGTCGGCGCACAAATCAAAGAATGGTCATAATAAACATGTTTTTAATTAAATTTTTACCAACCTGAGAATCTGCATCCATAAATTAGAATTTCTTTAGGAACGTGTGGTTGTAAAATCCATTCATCAAAGTAATGTCCATTGACGTCAGTTTTCACAAGCTGCCAAAACACAACACCGGGGGTTAGTGTGGCAGCGTAAAAAAGCAGGAGCCAGAGCTGGTCGCATGTTTATCAAAGAGATTCCAACAAACTAGTTTGAAATGTTTGATGTGGAGTTATCAAATCTATACATCGTGTTATCGGGCTGCCCCGACTTAACCGTGACAACAACGGGAAATGACACATCCAGGTTTCGGCGTGTATAATACGCCTGGTTTTAAAGGATGGATGTGCTTCCGAGCGCTATGCGCGCCTTTATTCATTTGTGAAAAACCCAGTTTTTACGTTTGAGAAATCAGTATAGCAGGAAAAAAAAAAGCATGAACAGGGCCGCTGGCACGGGATGAAGGAAAATTTACTCTAAGGTTGACTTCTGAGCTTGACGACAGACTACGTTGATAGCTGTGGATTGTGGATTCCAGTTTAGATCGAATAGTTTTGATAGATGTTCAGCATAAAGAGAATCTGGCGTTTGTTGGCGTATTCTGGGAGCAACGGTGTGGAAGGGATCCAGTGTTTGCTGGTAACTTTGAGGGGTGGGAACGATAATGGATTAACACGGTATCTGCGTTTGTCAGTGGCGTTTGTGGAAATGGTCACGGACATTACACGGTGAAGTGGCGCACGAGTTAGCAAAGCTTTGGTTGGTAGTTTGAGTTATCTAAGGTAGTACTGAATGAGTTTATGTGTCATGAAGCAAATGTTACTACAAATTAGTGTCCAGATGTTTAGCGGTGTTGCTAACGCTACATGTAGATGTTAGCATGGGAAAGTCTTAACATTTTATACAGTGTGGGTTTTGATTGAACTTAGACCACCCACATATACGTCAACCCCTTTGGATAGCCACCTGTAATAATCCTGGCGGAAAATCCTTAGAATCCCCCAAAAAATCCTTACAACCCTACAAGGCGCGTTGTTTTAATCAATTTTCTTTTCTTGCTTGTTAAAATATGATCGTTCTCTATACAGTCTATACTCTGTACATCTTTTTTTTATCACTTATTGTGCAGTTTTCTATGCTGCATAATGTATTAGATTAACTCAACTGGATAAAAGAAATCTGATGAAAAAGTTAAACTCCAAAAACAAGCAAATTTACCTCAAAACATCATCCAAAAGGGTGAAGATGGCATCACTTGTCCCAATGTTAAAATCACATTTTATTTTTCAAAAGAAGCAGCCCTTAAGTAGCTCCTTTTTCAGCCTCTGTGTTGAAAATGACACTGACATAATGCCGAATCCGGCATGAAATCAAACCAGGTTAAACACGATCAACAAAAGATATTTCTTGTCTAATTGTGTGTGAAGCTGAAAGAGTGACACAGGATTTACAGGGGGCGCTGCAACGCCGCTAACATATATTAAATGACTCAACGTTTCCGACATTTGTTTCCATTCCTGCAGAAACCTCCCACAGTATTTAATTTTCTTTTTAGGAGTTTCTCCATTGGGCGTATTGCTAGCAATGCTACTCTCTCGTGTTCTTCCTCTTCTGCGGCATTAACGGTACTACCACGACGACGGTAAACTGAGAAATCGGAAAATGCCGTAGCATACACACAGTATTGGTGTCTGTGGTCATAATTGTGAATAAATTTAGAACCAAGTTCTGTAAGATTTTTTTTGTGTACGCCCGTAAGGAATGTAAATCCACAAAAATCTAAAATTTATGGAAAATCCATTGCACTTGACATGTATGCACCCAAGTCTGTTGGAGCCTCATAGTCAGACCCCCATGACCAAACAGACGTTGGCTTTGGTGTCGGCTAAACCGCCTAAAACCCCCAAAGTTGTTGAATACCTGAGGCCAAACAGACAAATATTTAATATCGGCCCAAAACCAATCAAACCAAACCTCATCTGGATAAAGATTGTAGTCTTTGCAACTGTAATTGCACCCACGCACGGTAGTGCACCGGCGGTATTGTTTTCGGTCCCATTTGTTTGTCTGTGAACAGCGTAACTCAAACAGTTTTGATCCGATTTGGACCAAACTTGGCAGAAGTGTTGAGGATAGGGAGGGGACGAAGTGATTTGATTTTGAGAGTAATTGGCCAAAGGTCAAAGTCACAGGTCAAGGTCACCTTAGATTAAAAGTACTCATTGAGCACAATACTAGGTCAAAAATATTTGTGATGCATAATGACTGGACAAGAGTACTAATTGAACATAATGCTAGATCAAAAGTACTCAGGAAGCAACCATATGGTCAGATGGTTTTGTGATGAGATGAAAAACATGTAAGGTGCGGGTGTTGCACTCTCTGAGTGCTCTTTCTAGTTATTATTTTGCCTGTAGTGGATCTAATAGTCCTGTGACTGGTCCTAAAAAGTGATTGGATGATTCAGGCGAACCTCGAGCAGAGCGTATGTTCGGTTTTGGCATTTTGGCACAATGATGGTCATATGTGACTGAAAGTAATTTGAGAAATTGGCACCAATCACTGTTTGTTTTTCCTAGAATATTTCTGTGTTTGTCTAAAATAGTGTGACTACTTGAGACCAAACCGATGTTGGTCTCCGAAGGTCACTGAGACCATCCAAAATCAACTTTGTGGTCTTGGTTTGGCCCAGGTTTATTGGGGAATACGTCATCGGGAAAAATAATGTATTTAATCTTCTCCTTAGAGTCCGAGCGTGGCTTAAGATGCTGCCGATGCTTTTGATGAGTGAATGCGATAAACGTGTTTGTACAATTGTACTGTGTGTGTAAAATGCATAACCCCCTTCAGACACTCTAGGCTTGTGTGTGAAATCGTGCAGCTGATGTGCAGAATGTTGCTTTGTGATGCTTTAGTTAATAATTGTCAATGTTCAAAAAATGCAAAGTTGTGAAAACCACCAGAACAGCCACAAAATATTGTAGAAGTTTTCCTCATTTTCTCGGCTGTAATATGTTTTTGCGTAAAGACCGCCATCACACAGTCTAGAATTATGCATCAGATCACATGTGAATCATTCTCACCGTAAGCATCTTCAAGCCAAATGTTACATGTACTTGGCAGTGCTGCTGCGGGTCATCGGGTCGATCATGTCTCTCTGAACACTGCAACTCAACCTGATAAAAACACAGGAGGATCCAACAATCTTTGTTTTAAAGGAGTTTAATTGGAAGGAAGCAGTTTATATGGAATAATACTCACACTGCTCCTTCTAGAATGGAACTTTAGAGTGAGTTGGCAGTGAGAGCCGTTCCTCGTTGTCTTCACATCGTAATCGGTCGCCAGTGTGTGAATTTCGATACATTCTCCTGGGTGTGCCACTCCATAGAATCCGGTGAAACGGAGCACGACTGTAGGATTTGTGAGGTTTATCTGGTAACAGAGTAAGAACGAGAAAGTAACATTGGGTTTATTTTAGTAACAACACAGATTGAAGTCGTTTTAACGAGGAGACGAAGATCACATGGCCCTGATGGCAAAAGTCTGAGTCGGAGTTATTTTAGACAAAAAAGTGGAAACGCAAGAGCAGAAAGTTGATGGGATGAGGAAAGATTAGAGTCAGATGATGTGAACGCAATCATCAGCAAGTGACAAATGATGGTTTATAAACATGTGGCTCTAAATCGGAGGCGGTTCCTGCCGGTAACCTTCGGACAGCTCCCTCTGTGGTGGGAATGAGTCACGGCCACATTTACGCTTTTTTGTTGTTTTTAAACACTTAAAGTGGACATGAAATGTGTTGTGTTTGTTGTGGTTAGTGATGGTTAGTAGTGTGTGTGTGTGTGCTGGTGGTGTTAACCTGTTAGCATCAGGCTGGCAGAAACCAGATACATCGGGAGGGCGAGCATGATGGACGGAGGCGTTCAAAAAGCTGGAAGAGACACATTTAGATGAAGTTTGCAGATTATTGTTGAATAATAAATTGTAACAACAATGTGGCTGCTGTAGCTTTTTTAAAATTTTTTTTATTTTTTTACCTGCTGCAGTTCGCTGGAGGCGATTCTGATTAAGCTTCTGCAAAGGTTCAGGAGACGATGGCGAGCGATCTCGGAGTGGAGGGAGAGAACTGCTCTATCACTCCATCTCTGTCTCTGTTTTATCGGCAATCTGTCACGTTGTTCACGCCCACAATAGAAGAGGCGGGGCAGGAAACCCGGAGAGACACCTAAGTGTAATAATTATGATTTAATCACCGTTAGTGAATTATAGTAATGCCTTTGAGTCCGATTCAAGGCGTTCAACCTTTTAGGTGTTTTTTTCCGCAGACAAAATGTTCCTTGCTGCTTTGATATAAGTTATTAAAGGCAATTTGCGGGTTTTTTAACCTGCAGGGACAAAGTCGGGACAGCGTGTCCCAGTGGTGTTGTCTAGTTTATAGTCATGGGTATACAGTGATGAT
>OMMV01047785.1:7775-23701 GCA_900302635.1 Chatrabus melanurus | reverse complement strand
GGAGAGCAGTTTCCTCTGAGCGCGCGTGCGCAGAGATAATTTGCGCGCGCTCGCAGTTAATATCTACGCGTGTGAAATAATATAATACACCCGAATGCATGATTATCGCGCGAGTGCTTTTTGTCACTAATGTGTTGCCATATTGTCACTCCCACTGATCAGTGATTACCCCCTATGTTGCTAGGTTACCAGAGAGCGAGTGCCTTTGTTCATGCAACCAACCTTGCTTCTCAACTTCTGGTTTCTTCCGACGAGGAAAAAAATTATCGAATGTTTTATCGAACGCATTTTTTATTGATATCGATTACGTGTCTATCGCGATACATATCGTTATCGTTTTATCGTCCAGCACTATTTTGAAGTCAACCTCTCTCACCTGACCTGGCTGACCTGCAGGCAGAGTAGAAACAAGGACAACACCACAACTAAAAGAAAAACTTGGTGGGGAGATCAAATTAGTGTGGCTGTAATAAGCACTAACAACTGACCCCAGTCTTCCCGACTGCATGCAGTGTAGCAGAAAATCACACATATGAGCGAACAAGACAACCGCTATGCTATTATGTCCCTCCGAAGATTTAAATTCTAGGGTTTATTTATGTAATTTTTGGATCGTTTACCATCAGTGATCAATGGTCGAAACCACTTTTTTAAGCCCTGGTCCGCTCGCGACGGATGAGGGACCGACTTTCTCTTTCGGGAAGTCCTGATCATAATGTCGAGTGCGGATGATTTAACATTCCCTGATCAAGTGGATCACAACAATAAATCACATCCTTGGCTTGACAAAAGCAGCGGCGCGTGGCTGAAGGATTTTAGATGTCAGCAAATTATTTTTTGAAAACTATATGAAAGTAGCCGATGCACACGGCCATAATAGACGGAAATCCCGCCGGCAGTCAGCATTGGCATTAAAATGTATTTAAACAACAACAAAAAGGCAAACTGATCCCCTATAAGCCCAAATTTTGTTTGCCTGCCCAATTATATTTTGTGTAACACATGAAACACGGCATGTTTCAGCGCAAAACGTCCGTTAGTTTACACACAAACCTCACATTTTAGATATTTGTGACGTTATTAAAGAAAGTTATTTTTGAAAGAAAAGTCTTTAACAGCAGGAAACATGTTTTTATTCCTCACGTCTAAGAAGCTGATCTCAGCGCTGTGGATGTGTTGAAATCTGTTGATTAATAAATTTCGTTAGTGTTACTTAAAAAAAAAAAAAATTTCTGGCGTGGCGCTGATGTTTATAAAACTATCGTGCACAGAATACTGAATAGCGTGTTCAGTGTGCGGTCCAAAACGCTGCTTTCCCTTCAAAATATGCATTCAACGGCGCAATTTTCAGTGAGCGTCGGTGCAAAAAATAATGTGTCGGACTCTGACAACATAATATCTGTGTCCGAGGAACTTTTCTACTTATCCCAGACAATCGGACAAGTGTTAATATTGATGCCAGATTGATGGCCTTGTAAACGTCTGATACAAATGGATTTAAAAATGTTACATTTACCCAAAGCGGCTGCTCCAGTGAGGTGTGGCGCTCTGCCGATGTGCCATAATGTTGTGGTTCCACAAAGAAGGTGTGTCATTGGTGGAAAACAGTACGACCAATCACGAGTAAAAGGAGAAAAGGGAACTTTGTTTACATTTTAATTCCCCACGTGCGCAATATCAGGAGCCATCCATGTCGTGCTCGGAGATTCATGTTATGGAGACGGTCACTAACCCCCCCTCAATTTTTACAACAGATTGAGACTTTTCATAGAAATGACCCAGATGATGTCAAAAAAAACCAAAAACGCTGAAATCCGCAAAAACGTTGAGAAATCTCGTCGACTCTTCTTCATCTCTCTATCACACTCTCCATTAGTTTAAACAGTTGACCCCAAGAATTTTAACTTAACTACCTTCACCAGCTCTACTACTTGCAACCTCACTATTCCACCGTGCTCCCTCTCACTCACACTCACTCCATCTTGCTCCGACTGACTTTCATTCCCCTTCTCTCCAGAGCGTAGCTCCACCTCTCCAGACTCGTCTCAACCTGCTCTCTACTATCACTACAGATCATGTCATCTGCAAACATTAGTCCATGGAGATGGACTGTCTGATCTCGTCTGTCAACCTGTCCATCACCACTGCAAACAAGAAAGGGCTCAGAACCGATCGTTGATGTAATCCCACCTCCACCTTGAATGCATCAGTTATTCCTATTGTGCAGCTCATCACTGTCCTTATACAATGTAGCCGTTTATGTCACCAATTCTAAGAGCTTGCTTTTGGCTGCAGTTTACCTTCTCTCTGGATTGTACAAGTTCTCCTTTAATGCTGCACACTTCTGCCTGAAGTCTCTCGTTTTCCTGTCTCAGTAGCTGCTGCTCCTTTTCCAACAGCCGAGACATCTCATCCCTGTACAGCTTCTTACTTTGATTCTGGAAACCACTCGAGTGCAAGGCCACCTCCATGACACGGTTCTGTGATAACAAAAGCAAAAGTCATATCTACTGAAAACATACACTAGGGCATCATTTGCATATTTGAACACCTGCCGGTCTGAAAAATCTGTACTTTCTATGACAATCTTTGTGATATTTAATCTTTTTTCCGCTGTAGTTTTATTCTCAACTATCACTATTAATCTGCTGAAGGACAAAGCTGAAAAATATCTTACTTTATCAAAAGCATTCTGCAGCTGTTTGTGTCGTATTACAGCTTCATGTTTGAGAGAATCCCTCTCCTGCTGCAGCGCACGGAGGTCTGACTTAAGACGTGCGCTTTGATGATTGGCAGCCTGAAGACTTTCATCTACTGCTGTGACCTAAAGTGGGAAAAACAAATTCATTTGTTTCTGTATAACTACCCAGGCCAAGAACAATCCATCCTAAACTACTAATCAGTAACTGAGTTGTAATGGTTTCCCTCACATTGTTTCATCAATTAGGCTTTGGGTAACACAAGTCCTATGAATTAAATATTTTTTTAATGCCCCTATTCCAGTTGCAGCACCATTTGTGGCAGTTACTAAAGAATAATTGTCTAACGGTGAGACGATTCTGAACGTCACAGCAAACTTACCCTCTCCTGAGCTTTGGCTAGCTGGTTGCAGAGGAGCTGAGTCTCCTTATTTGTGCTCTTCTGCTCTTCCAATAGTTGACTAAGCCGACTCTCCAAAGAGTCCATCCTGACTACCTGAGTGTGAGAGAAAAGCTGTAAATCTTTGAATTACAGTTACTACTGGCAAATCATACCATAATGGAATCATATTCTTAGACCTTTATACCACACAGCTTAAATATACATCTTTAGCATTTATTTCCCTTTCAAATCATTACTAAAATGAGTCAGATTGACTTTCATAATATCAGGTGAGGTTGAGGAGCATGCCTTGTGGAATCACAACCCGGCATCCTTGTTTATTGAGCTGAGTGAATGTTTTTACAGTGACTGGACTCTTAATCAGGCAAGCAATCCTACAGCCTAAGAAACACCTATAGACTTCAATGTCATACCCATGATGGAGCAAATCACGATTTAGTGTCTTACTCCAGGACGCTTTTGCACTCAGACAGCATTAAGTGGAATTGATCCCCTGGCTCACTGACAGATTGATGAGTTGCTGTCCCGCTGAGCTATTGGTCACTAATGATAATGTCATTTCGTGAAAATCGTAGGTGGTGCTGATACCTCTTGTTCATACTATGTTTTGGATGTGGATCATGTCAGGACCCGTTGCTCACCTTCTCTCTGAGGTTAGAGAGCTGCTGCGTTAGCTGTGTGTTCCTTTCCTCAAGCTGGATGCTGTCCTCCAGAGCTTTGGTCAACTCCGCCTCCAGAGCAGACACACAAGCTGCCAGCTAACACAAAACAGCCACCAATTAACTAGCCGCTACAAAAACCACAACCACTATCAGTCTGTTACAAAACACCAGTTACCTTAGTTTTCTCCTCAGCTGGGAACGCCTCCCTATTTTTCTCCTTCATCAGCTCTGCCAGCTGTTGTCTCAGCTTGTTCATGTCTGCGACATTCTTGATGTTTTCTTCCGACAGCCTCCAATTCTCATCCTCGAGGTGTTGGCTCCTCAGATGCAGCTCTGAAATCTGCAGATGAGCGAGTTACATGTCAGGTGCTTTGAGTGACAATTTATGTTGTGAAGAGAAAATTATTACACTAATCAAGATAAACTTGCCTCTTTATTGAACTCGTTTGCCAACTTTTCAGCTGCAGTTTTCTCGGTTTTTAGGTGTTCCAATGTTTGCCTAAAATTAAAGAGAAATTAGCAGCTTACATGACAACAAAAAATGATTAACATTTATGATTTGCTTCTTACAGCAGTTGTGCCCGGGCTTCTTTTAAATCCTCTTCCTTCAACACATTAATCTTTTGCCTGAGGATGTGGTTTTCTTCAGCAAGGCGACTGGCCTCAGAGCTGCACGCAGACAAAATGAGAGACAAATTCAGGAAAAAAAACCAAAATGCTGCAAAGCAAAATTCAGTGTGATCAAGTAAAAAAAAATTACTCTGCACTAGGGCTGCAACTAATGATTATTTTCATAATCAATTAATTGAGAAAATAATCAATTGATTAATCGATTAGTTGTTAGGTCCATAAAAATGTCAGAAAATGATAAAACGTCAATGTTTTCCAGAGCCCAAGATGATGCCTTCAAATGTCTCGTTTTGTCCACAGCTCAGAGATATTCAGTTTACAGCCAGATAGGAGTAAAGAGTTAAAAAAAAAAGTAAATAAACTAGTAAAAATAAACCAGAAGGTATTCACATTTAAGAAGCTGAAGTCAGAGAATTTGGATGTTACAAAAGAAAAAAAAAAAATTTATCGATTATCAAAATAGTGAATAATTAATTTAATAGTCGATTAATCATTGCAGCTCTACCCTACACAACTAAATTCTTTACTAGTCACTTAATCTGTGATTTATGCAATAAATTGTTTTTAGTTTGTTTCTTTTACAGAGGTCATCTACAGGGATTAAAGCAGCTAATCCACACGTTCAAGATCTGGTGTCATTAAAATCCTTGGGTGTTTGGCTAAAGGGAGGAAAACAGCACTATGTTCTTCATCACAACACGTGGAAGCATGCACGAGGAATGGGATTACAGAGGCCACTGCAGACAAGTAGGGATGGGATCTGCATTTTCTCCAAGTTACCTATGGGCCTGGGTCTTTTTGTTTAATGTCTGCGACCTGCCCTGCAGCTTTGTGATGGCTCTGCGAAGACTGGCGTTCTGTTTCTCAAACTCCATGCAGCAATCCTCCAAGTTGTTCACCGATTGATCCTGAGCCACCTGCTGCAGGACAAAGTCTTCTTTCATGTTTTCTGAGGGCTCACTTTCTGAATGCACGGCCAAAAGAACTTCATCTGGACGCCCCAATTCAGACAGATGAGTGTTCACTTCTGCCATCCTGCCACCCTCATCCAAAAGTAAAATCTCATCTTGGAAATCGTGGAAAATATTTATCCTGCTTTCAAGCATCCAGACCATCCTCTCAAGTTCTCCAATTTGAACAGTCAAGTTGGCGTTTTCACACAAGCAATCTTCGTGTTTAATCTGCAGTTCTGTCATTTTTAGGGCCTTTATTTCCAGCTCTTTCACCTGCTCCATTAAAAACAGCATTTTAACTTTAAGGATATAGTTTTCTTCTAACACCTGGTTGTCCATTTTGACCTTTTCACTGTTATGAGCCAAAAGATTTTCTAGTAAATCTGTCTTTTGTTGAAGCAAAGTAACCTTTTCATGCAAGAGAATGTTCTCTTTTGTAGCATTGTTATACAAAGTCTTCAGCTCGACGAGAGCCCCGTGACGGTCCTCACAATTATATTTCGCTAGAGGTATCAAGCAATCACGTGCACACTCAGCCTGCGCATCACGAATTTTAGCAGCTGAATATTCACAGTCTGAGGAAATGAGTTTAACTTCTTTGCGTTTGTGAGAATTATTTGGTAAACAAACATCTATGAAATCCTGTGGAAACGGGTCAACAGGGTCACCAATCTCCTCCAGCTCTGAGGGACACACCACAATCACATGACACTGTTCAGCTTTATGCTTTTCTTTGTCCAAAGCCAGGGTGTGCTGAGGTTTGCCCTCTTCACATGACTCAAAAACAACTTTGTTCTCACAATATGTTGGGTGTTCATCAGCAGCTACTCCTTCAAAGACCTCAAGCAAAAAGTCGATCTCATGAACTTCACACTGCTTCATGGGGGTAAAAGCCTCTTTTTTGTTTTCAAATTTCTGAAAGTTTATGTCACCGTATGGATTCTCATCTTGATGTAGGTTTTCGGTGTCATTTTCATGATAGGGCGTTGCTCCAGGTGCACTACAGTCGTCATTATGACAAAGACCAATTTCTGTGCTACAACAATAGACTTTAGGGTTTTCTACAGGGCTTAAATCTCTTCCTCTGTAATCCTGTGGAACAGTACCAACTCCATTTTCACACCACTTCTTTATCATCTCACCTTCTTGTTCAACCAGATATTCTGATATTTCAACTGGAACGTGGAGGTTTGGTGATAAATGGTTTAATTTCTGATCTGAGGAACACGTAACAAGAACATCAGAATCTGGGCAATTTTCACAATCAGTGATTGATTTATCGTCACTCCATTTTCCACAGCAAGTTCCAGAGGGTGGTGAACATGTTTCCGGATTTTCTCCAGACAAAGAATGACCTTCTTTGATGTTTAGTAGCTCATCAATATGAGTGATTATTTCATTTGAGCATTCCATATCTGGGTTCTCAACTTTTTCAGCTAAAAGATGATCGAGCTTCATCTTCACTGCTTCAACCCTGATTCCAAGACTGCTTTCAGCTCCAACATCTCCTCTGTGTCTCTCTTGTAACTTGAAGAAACAAAGATGATCTTTTAATCTTTCCTCAAGAATAGATATCGTTTCCTGCAGTCCCTGCCTCTCCAGTTCACAGTCCAGTGCCGTCTGTTTAAGGAGCACCTCAAACTCTTCAATCTTCATCTTTAAGTCATCACGCTCGGTTAAGAGTTGAATCCGCTCTGTAACATGCCTCTCACAAATTACAAGCAACTCGTTGTACTTTGTCTCAAGATCTGACTGATGACTGAGAAGTTCTGCTCTTTTCTGTTTAAAATCTTCAACCATTTGATTTAAGAGGAGCTCATTCTCATGTGCCGTCTGAGCAATAAGTTCATCTTTAGTCATGAGGCATTCCTCCAACCGGTTATGAAGCTCATTGAGCTGCCTGCTCAATTCGATCTCTTTTGTCTGGGCTGCACAAATGAAGCCATCCAGTTCAGTTTGCAGTTGCTGGTTCTGCATCACTTGTATTTCCATTTGTTCCTTGTGGCTGCTTTCTAACTCGTGTTGTTCTTTTGCCCACTGCTGATTTAGCCTCTCTCTTTCTTGCTCTGCTGCCTGAAGCATCATTTGCTTTTGTTCCTCTGTTGTCCTGAGGGCCTTCTGTAATTCTTCCTCTAAGTGGAGCTTCTGTTCCATATGGCTTTCAGAAAGAGCCTTCAGCTCATTTTCGTACTTCTGTCTGAGATTCAGAACATCAGCCTGAAAACGCTCTGCAACATATTCTTGATCATCTGAGAATCGGCCTTCGACCTCTTTGATTCTCTGGATGAAGCTGATCTCAATTTTCCTCCTGTACACGGTTATTATAATGACTGTTACAGCAACAGTATAACAAACATTAAGGCTTAAAATAAACTAAATTGTGCTGTGAATGTTTTATTAGTAACAGATAATATGAAACTATTCCAATAAGTTACAGTGTGTCTCACCTCTGCTGAGTGACATCATCTCGTAGTTTGTCCAGCAGCCTGCTCAGTGCCTCCCTCTCCTCAGTGTGCTTGGCAGTCACCTCCTGTACAACTTCTCGATGGTGCTCCTCTAGCTCAACCCTCTGTTCCTCCATTAAGCATTTTAGTCTCTGCTCCAGTTCCTCTTTCTCAGAGTCAAACTTCTCCCTTTCCTCCGTCAGCCTATCCTGAAGCATGCCTTCATAATCCTCCTCCAGTTGCAATTTTTCCCTCTCCCATTCCTCCTTTAGCCTTTTACTCGTGCGCTCCCAATTCTCATATAACTGCGATCTTTCTTCAGCTACCCTCACGAGTAAAACCTCCTCCTGGTGCTTCTGAAGCTGAGCTCGTTCAATCTCCCACTCTTCTCTAAGCTTGTTTTCCTTCTTTTCGTGCTCTCTGATAAGTGTCAGCATCTCGTCCTCCAGCAGAACCTCTAGAGACTCACGGTGCTGCTCGTCGAGCTGAGCTCTCTCTTTCTGCCACTGCTCTGTCAGTCTCGTCACCATTTCTTTGCGTTCTTCTTCAAATCTCAATCTTGCTTCTACTGGCTGTGCCTTCAGTTGTTCCTCATAGCTATGTTTTAAAAGTTCCTTCTCCCTTTCACATTTAGCTGACAATCTAGTCTCCAACTCAGACCACTCATCCTGAAGTTTCTTTCTCTCTTCTTTCAGTTTGACTCCTAACAGCTCAACATATTTTCCTTCAAATTGTTTAATCTCCACGGCATGTTCTTCCCTCAGTTTCTCCATCTCACAGATATGGTTTTTAGCAGTCTCAATTTCCTGGACTTCAAAGGTCTTAAGCTGCTGCTCAAGGTCTGCAATGTAAGTGTTAGTTTCCAGTAGCTGTTTGAGGGATTCTAGCTCATTTTCTTGCAGTTTTTTGAGCTCTTCCTTCTCCTTGGCCTGCTTCTGCTCCAAACTGGCCCGCTCCAGGTCCGTCTGCTTAAGCTGGCTCTGGAGTGCCTGTGCATGGCTTTGAAAGGTGGCCATCTCCTCTCTTAAAGTCTGGACCTCTTGCTTGTGTTGGAGTGTTAAAGCAACTGTTTGACCTTCATGGGCCTCCCTCTGCTTTTCTAGTGACTCATCAAATTCATTGATCTGTAATAATTCAAAGAATATGGAGGAATTAAATGCCATTTTCATTCATCTCAACAGACAAGTTCACTCCATAAGTTTTGCAATGTTATATTGACACTGCTGTTGAATGCATACAGTCCCATTCAAAATAGTGTTAAATTAATTCCAGGGTTCACTTTTCCAAAAACAATAACCATCTTTGGCTTAATTAATTCCATAACAGCTTCCAATTTGGCCCCAGAAAATAAAAATAAATAAAATAAAAAAATCGTATTAACAGTGCGAATAAAGGAGGAGCTGTTGTCACAAAACAAATTACATTACATACAAGATATATATATATATTTAAAAAAACAAAGTATCACAGTATGTTGTTTATCATTTTTAAAGGACTGGTTCATATTCTGCCCTCTTATCTGATACACTATGGACATTCTGAATACACTAATTGTAAAATGAACGAGAAACATTTACTCTGTACAATGGATGTTTCCAACCTCTACCCCTATCAGTAGTCAGTCCGAGATGCCAAGACTTTTTTTTTTAATAAATCAAAGACAGTATTTTCATCCAACCACAGATGTTTTGATTATGCCAAGAATTATTTCAGGTTTCAAAATGACTATTACTTACAATGCAGAGGCAATGCTATGGGTTCAATGACACTAGGCCCTATATAGGCCCTGAGGCCCATTGGTGCCAGTGCTTATCCCCAGATTTACAACTGCACGGACAGACAATCCAGATGAAGCGTCTTGACAGACAGGCAGCGTGACCAGGAACCAAACCCAGGTCTACATATTAGTAGCCCAACTCCTTATCCCACTGAGCTACCTGCTCTACATGGGTTCAGCAGTTGCCTCAAATTACACCAACTTGTTCATGGGAAAATTTTGAAGGTGGATTTTATTTTGACTGACAATCCAGGGCTCTCTCCAAAGAATGGAACACTGGCACTGTGCCATTATACCATCATTGTAACAATTGTGAAGCTGCCAAAAACTCTCGAAAATCATTATAGTGTAAAACAATCTCACCTAATATTCATATTCAATTAAATTCAATTTATTTATACAGCAACAACTCACAGCACAAGTCATCTCAAAGCGATGAGCAAGGGCTACACCTGACCCACCTTATACATCAGTACATCACATCTGCAACTTTTATTTCATAAGATTCAATTTGAAAAACTTCAAGACTTGCCTTGGTTTCCAGCTGTCTTTGTAATTCCTCCTTTTCTTGAAGGTGCTGCTCTTTCAGCTGCTCCAGCATCATCTCTACCTCTAAGCTCATGCTGAATGGCTGTACCTCTTCTGAGCCTATACCTGCAAAAAGCCAAAGTTGATGACTGGTACCATTTTGCATTGTTAGCTTTGTTTTATGCTAAATGTGTATGAACTGGCTGTTAACATCCACAGATGTGGTTAGTGCCCTTTAAATAGTTCTCTAGAGTTTGCGTTCTGTCCTTTGTTAGTGTAGATTTACTGCTTATCAGGCCTACCTTGGTCAGACTCCATGCCAACACTTTGACTCTCCAACTCTTCTGAGAGAGGTTTGTGGCAGGGCTGATGACTTCGACCAAGACCGTGGAAATCCTGCAACTCTGACTGCAGCTCATCAATACGATCTTGCAGTTCCTACCAAACAAGAATAATATTGAGTTATAAAAGAATGCATGGCCTACAAAATACTATTTCACTAATCATCCACTATTGAAAAATATTTTCTCCAACCTGTAAGACAAATATTCAGAAAAAGCTGATTTTGTTGCTTTTACCCTGCACTGGGCTTCATAGCTGCTTCGGAGCTGTTTAATACGATCCTCTTGAAGGAAGAAGTCAGCACTGCTAGGGTCCAAGTCTCCAAACTAAAGAAATTACAATGATTTACAGGTTTCCTTCTTTTCTTTAAAAATTTGTTTCTGATTTTGAAATTGTTGCCGCTCCCATTGCGCCGGCCATACTCGGCTCTGGCAAGACCGGGAATCGAACCCCCCGGTCCTCGGGGGCAGCTGCGCCAAGCTAAAAGCCTGACGCTTAGACTGCTGCGCCACCGCGGCGCTACAGGTTTCCACAACTATAAAACAAAATCAGAGATGACAAACAAAAAACACATTCTTGTAGGAGAGGGCAGGAACTCAGGAGTCTTATACGAATGCTTCCTGAAATGCACTGAAATAATCTAATTGCAAACAGAAAAGCAAGAAGCCTTGGCCTAAGGTGCAAAGTTCACAGTATAGTTTATGTCAAATTTATCCTAGACTGGGATGTGCAGAATGGTTAATTTATAATGTTCAACTCTAGCCTTTAAAATAGCCAGATGTTCAATGAGAGCAACAGAGAAAGTTGGCATTTATGAAAGGCTATAAACCTCCTTGTGAGCAAGCACCAAAAATTTATTTTTTCATTACCTTCTCCTTCATAATACTATCCAAGGTTGACTGGAGTTTTTCAATTTGGTTTTGTGCCTCCAGTAAGTTTTCTGTGCCGTCCAGCAACTCCGTTTCAAGGCGCCTATTTTCCTGAAAGATAAATATAATAGTGTTATTCATACAGTGTGTGAAAATTCGTACAAGTGATGTGATATATGTACGAATGTACATATATCACATCACTTGCTCTATTAATATAAGGACAATCATAGGTTTCCTAAAAAATATAATAAAATAAAAAATTAAGCCATTGTCAAATTTGCAAAGGACTTTTCATTAAACAATTTTGTCAAACAATATACAGTAAGTGTGCAATAAAACAAAGAGGCATACAGTATTGTGGAACAGTACAAACGTTTTAAGCATCCCAATGGTTCTGTATAAATGCAGTTTTTGATATTTCTCTTCATTTGTATGCCAATATGAAAGTTACAAATATTTACAAAACAAAATCCAAATTTTGCAGCAACTTTGTTTTATGAAAATTATTTTGTTTTATGATTAAAAAAAAAAAATGCATGAGATATTAGCATAGTACTGTACAAAGCATTACAGGGTCATCATAAATATTTATAGTACCTTAACAGAGATGGACAGGTGGTCCCTGAGGAAAGATTCATCCTCCCTGATCTTCTTGATCTCTGCCTCCAGTTCCTCATGCCGCAGGCCCGCCTGCTGCTGGATCTGATCCATTTCCTTCATCAGTTCGGCTCTTACAGCCGCGAGCTTCTCTTTGTGGTCTTGTTCAAGCTTCCTGTAGACATTCAGCCATAGAGAACACAAAGTAAAATATCCACACCACACAAACGTGTTTCTTCTGGTTATCTTTACAGGATATTTTAATTCTCACTATACCCTGATGAATGTTCAGATTTGTCCTGAAGTGAGAAAGTTAGCACTTGCCTTAAATTTGCATTTCTCATCAGCTTAATGTGTTGCATCAGATTTAATAAAGCCAATCACAACCCTGTATGTGAATAAACATGAGGATGCAAACAGACAAATGCAGTGGTGGACGGTTCAACTGGACCTGCATTTTTTTTAATGAGGGTGCAGAATAATGTGTATTCAGACTTTTTTCAGCAGTTATTTAGCTTTTTTTTTTAGTTGCCTTAAAATTGTACTGAAAGCATCTTACTATATGGAAAGATACAATAATCAATACAATTGATAGATAGTGTTCATCTGAGAATCATTAGTCATAGTTGCATTTGAAGCCACAGCCCAATCCCAAGCACTGAAGGGGCACAAGTCTTATGGCCACCACCAGGTGACATGGCATTTCTGTTCGTGTCCTGGACTCAGTATATTTTATATGTTTGCCATTCCAATTCCAGTCTTGAGGTGAACACAATTTTTAGTAAATCCCTGTCATCTACAGTACATTGCTTCCTGTGTACAAACCAGAGGGGCGAGGGGTGGGACCGGCCCCACCAACCCCCTCAGAGTAAAGATCCACTTTTGAAGATATTTTAGACTTTTTTGCACATTATAACAGTAAATAATAACTAATATATTTTAACACCTAAAACATTCAATCAATATTACTCTTTTTTTACACTTAAATCTTTATTTATTTATAGTGAAAAAACCCCCAAACCTATGAAGAATAAGAAAACCAGAAAAACAACAAAGTTCACTTTAATTTTGTCATTTAAACTGCCAAAACTCACCAGAAAGCATTTTATGAACAATTTTTTAAAAAGTTTCCACCTCCCAAACACTTCACACTTTTCTTTCACAATTTTAAAATAAAAATGGCAGCTTTAGAAGAGCACAAATTTATGGTGAAAATGCACCATTTTTTTCAAAGTTTTCCAGGGAAGCATGTCGCCAGACTCCCTTGGAAAGACATCGCACCTGTGGTGCTCGTGCAAGGCCGCTATGCTGCCTCACCATGGGACTTTACTAATTCTGGGCCACTGAGAATGAAAATGATGTTTAAAATTGTTGATTGGCTCTATATTTCAAGATATGCTACTGGGTCAGTATATACATTTCCCTTGGCTTCGGAATGGCGGAGGATAAGCGAGTTTTAAAGGGAAGTAGTCCAGTAAACTTGTGTACCAATTGTGCAAAATATGATACCAACATGCCATTTGGCACAGAGGTGGTTCAATGTAATTCTGTAGACTTAAATTCTAGACAGACCCAAGCTGACCCAGTGTTGTTCAGCTGTATGATGTCATAATCCAAGACGGCGGCCACCAGCAGCCATTTACCCCCATCAGACCTTAGTCCCGTAAAACACATTTTTCCTATAAAATTAAATATCTTATAAGTACATAATTTAGCCCTTATTCAGTGTCTCTACACAATACACATGGTGTAAAATGTAAATAACTTAAATATCTTGGAAACAGTAGCCAATCAGCTGTTTTAACTGTCATATTAGATTTCAGCACACCAAAATCCATAATAAATAGCACATTTTATCTCTGAAGCAGACAACTTCTAAAAAATTGTAGACCAGTGTAATTAAATAGATCTAAATTTGCTGTTCACTCAGTGGACTGAGAACTCTAGTTGGCAAAAAAAAAAAAAAATTGTCAAGAACATCACAATGAATAATGGACATGACTTAAGGTACTATTGACCTGATATTGAGGTTGTTCATCTGTTCAATGGCAGAGTGATGCTCATCCACCTCAGTGGCAAGCTGAGTTTTCAGCTTCTCTGCTTTTTCTAGGTCAGACCGGATTTTCTCCTTCTCCCCAAGTTCTCTGTCAACACATTCTCTAAAAAAAAAACAAAAAAAAAACAAAAAAAAAAAAACATCTTCCAGAATTACACAGTTTCTGCATTTTTTAAATGACTTGTGACAAAGCAACATAAACATACTGACAGATCACTATGCAGGTTTTTGTTTTAATTCACACAAATAAAATAGTGTAATATATTTAATCAAATATTAAAGAACACCAACTGAGCTGCATTATAGCGGTGACTCATACTCACAGGAGATGTCTGATCTCAGCTTTGAAGCTCACCAGTGCTGCTTGCTGAATCCCATTCTTGGTAACGAGCAGCTCATTTTCAAGTGCCATGGTGAGATCACCAAGACTCACTTTTCCATTTATGTTGAAATTCAAAGCCTGCAACATAGGTAAGTGTCTGAACTCCCCCTCAACTGCATAAAGTTTGACTCTTTTCTGATTTAGAGCGAGTAGAATACCTGCAGGATCTCAGTGCTATTTTCAATGCCCTCTTCCATCCAGGCATCCAAGATGTATTCAACTGGTGTGTAACCAGTGCCATCGTCAAGAGTGGAGAAAAGACGCAAGCCAATGGTGCTGGTCATGGCAGCCGGGATGGTTATCCTACGGCCTCCCTCATCAAATGGCTGGAAGGAAAATAATTACTCTTTCACTGTGGAGATGTAGTTACAACAACAATAAAAAAAGATCACAATGGATTAAGAAGAAAAAAAAAAAAAACTGCAACTATAATTATCCAAAACACAGTATATGTATTCTACTAGACAAACTTCTACTTGCATTCAATCATGCTAATACAAAGGACATACACAGGAAAACAGGTTTATTTTAGACTACCAACCACCAACTTCTTTCACATGGCAGATATTTAGGGAAAAAAAAAAATCTAAAACTAAGTAAGACAGAAATAGTGTACCTGCATGGAGTGGTGCCGCTTAAGTTGTCTGTAGGGTGTAGAGGCAGATGGCGTGGGAGGTTTGTTGTGGTTCACAAGCCTGGAAACAAACTCCTGAACATTCATCACTCCACTGTCACTCAGACTCTGAAGCAAATCTCTTTTTATCTGCAAAACAAAAATATGAGGTGAAACACTGAAAGGGAAGACCAACAATCTTCTTTAATGATGCCTTTCCTTTACCTGGGAACTGTCAAGTCAGATCACGGAATTGCATCATTTGAGCTAGATTTAAGGAGGACGCTTCTATTAATGTTAGCATTAATGAGGTAAATTCACTAGAATTTACCTCACTTCCACAATTTAGCTCACCTCCAGATTCAAGTGTTCACAAAGAGCAAGCAGCTCAGTGTGACTGGCACATCCGTCCCACACTATCCCCAGCTCATCACAAGCCACATAAAGCCTTTCCTCTAAGCGGTCTGACAAAGGAACAATGGATCCTCGAGGGGTGCTTGGTTCATCGGGGTTCCAGAGCTGCATCTGGCCTACACACAAAGTAAGAATATAATCGCACACAAATATATATATATAAATAAAAAAAACTTTATGAAAATACTGAGACTCTGACATACCTTCTGCCTCAAACTCTTCTGAGTTCGTATCACGACCATTCCAACGCTGTTGAAGAGAAAGACAAAGAGTGAGAATAACAGTTCCACTGGATATTTTACCTCGTAACAAGCTCAAACTCTTGGCTTCTTTAGTAGTAATCTAAACATAGAAAATAATGACTTTTATGGGAAAAAAAAGAAAAGAAAAAAAGGCTGGTTTCCCCAAATGATAGCGAGACCAATAAATTTGTGTATTGGCCGAAAAATGCATCCAATTTTATGATTATTATGTTTTCAAAAAGTAATAGAGAAAACTTCACATACTAGAGATCTGTTTAATATCCACATCCAGAATGGCAAAGTAGTGCTTGT
>OMMV01047723.1:7648-19946 GCA_900302635.1 Chatrabus melanurus | reverse complement strand
GGGGGGGTTCTGGAGCCTATCCCAGCGGTCATTGGGCGAGAGGCGGGGTACACCCTGGACAGGCCCCCAGTCCATCACAGGGCCACATATAGACAGACAAACACATTTACACCTACAGTCAATTTAGAGTCACCAGGTCACCTAACCTGCATGTCTTTGGAAGTGGGAGGAAGCCGGAGCACCCGGAGGGAACCCACACAAACACGGGGAGAACATGCAAACGCCACACAGAAAGGACCAGGTCGGAAGCGAACCTGGGACCTTCTAGCTGTGAGGCAACAGTGCTAACCACTAAGCCACCGTGCCGCCCGCTGCTATTCAATTAAATGAATATTTTCTTATTTTCTTTGGTATTTTTATCATATACAAATATGCAGTGATGATTCCTGGGTGATATGTAAATTGACATTGTGTAATGTTAAGTTGCTATTTGATCATGTGACACGACAAGAGTTGTGTCCAACAGTGTTGGCGGAAGTCCCTTTAGATCGGGTCGAGTCTTCCCTCTAAATGGGTGGACTTTGTTGTGACTAACATCATGGTAAGTTCCATCCGCTGTGCGGACATGAATCACAAGATAGCATGAAGGTTTTCTCAATAAAGACTGAAAAAAAATTCATGAGCTAACAAAAAAATGCCAGTAAACTAGCTAGCTAGCCTGTTGTTCGCCTCAATGGAAGCCGCAAGTAACGATACCACTTGTGAGAAGGAAATTTTGTTAATATTGATGCAAATTTACTATACACTCCGTTTTCAAGATTAACGTTTAATGAAGAGTTGGAGTAAAGGAAGACGTACACCAGATCTTAATTTGGTGTGGAAAAGCAAGGGTTTTGGATGGTATTTCAACTTCAGAAATTACACACGTTTTAAAGTGATCATAGAAGTTATTTAACATCTAATAGGTTGACGTGCAAACTGATTTTATTCTGGATACCACTGCCATAAACTGGAACATGTGTTTCATAGGCCGCAAATCGAATAATCATATTTATCTGGTTCACAGTCATGTGACTGAGCATAGCAACAATGTGACTGAGCACAGGAACATGGTTTGAGTTAATAATAACAACAGGAAAGTTACAATGAAATGTATTAAACAATTTTATAAATGTTTCAAAAGAAATGCCATAGCAGTTTAGAATTCTGGCTGAACAGGATAATATTGTAATTAATATGTGTCTGTTTGAAACGTTTACAGAAGAGGCCCAAAAGGTGTCTATGCAGACAATTAAATTGTCCTCTGATGACAATGTATAATAAAATACAAAACCACTCTAAGGATCATATGCAAAATACAACATACCATAGATGCCATGTTTTGTGTCACTACAAATATGTGCACTGTCTGAAAATTGAACCATGGGAAAAGGTTAATCTGTGAATATTTGACAAATTTTAATGTATAATACACCAAATACAGTAACACCTATATTTTTCCAGGAATTTGAATTTGAACTATAGCAAATGCCAAAGGCATGAATACTGTAACCATCCTTTGCCAGCCCCAGCTGGCAATGCAGTTGCTTATTATTATTATTATTATTGTTGTTGTTGTTATCATCGTCATTATCGCCATATTTCTAATCCGTTAAAAACTACCTGTTTATGCCTTTTGATTTCAATGTACAGCAACTTTCCATTTTTGTCCCTTACTATTCAAATAAAGGATTTACAATTTTATATCGCCAATATGATCAAAATTCACCTTTTCTGGAAACAATTTAGAATTTTGACCCATGTGGGTTAAAATACTACAAGACGCCATAACACACTTTCTGTGGTGATCATAGATGGCATGAGGGGCTTTTCCGACACTTGAACGACAAACTTAGTCAGCACCAGCATCATGGAGCTGAATAGACCTTCAACTGGAACTGTAAGTGTAAAAAAAAAAAGAAAAAGAAAAGATGTACAATTGAAATGGAAAGAAAGTGACAGACACAGTTCGTAAACATACCATGGGTGACCAGATATCCTGTTGTGAAGAACTCTGTAACATCTGGATAAATTACGCAAGAAAGTTTTGCTGGATATCTGCTGGACGGCTAAGACAACGGCCACACTTGTGTACTGTGTCAGTTGTCAATACTTATGTTAATTACAGTTACAACATTTTTACTTGGTTTGCCAAAATGAGTCAGTGGGGCGATGAATGTTTTACACATGGTCTAAGGTCAACTTTGTTGTCCGTAAGATCTCACAGATCAATTTCACTATATTTGCCATGGAATTCTCCCTAAATAAATACTTTACCAACAATAAAATTAGATGTCATTTTGTGATATATAACACATATATAAAAGCACTTTATAATAACTCTATTTCAGCGCAAAGTAAATTTTGTCAATTTTGTGGAAAATCAAAGGGGACTTCACCTTTAATATACTACACTCAACAAAAATATAAGTGCAAACTTGTTTTCATTCCCATTTTTAATGCATTGAAGTAAAAGATCAAAAATGTATTCTGTGCACACAAAAGGCTTCTTTCTCTCAAATTTTGTTCACAAATTTGGTCAAATCCATGTTAGTGAGCGCTTCACCTTTGCAAAGATAATGCATCCACCTGGCAGGTGTGGCATATCAAGATGCTGATTAAACAGCATGATTATTGCAAATGTGTGCCTTGGACTGGTTACAATAAAAGTCAGCTCTAAAATATGCAGTTGTATCACACAACACCATGCCACAGATGCCATGAGTTTTAAGGGAGTGCAACTGGCATGCTGACTGCAGGAATGTCCACCAGAGCTGTTGCCTGTGCACTGAATGTTCATTTCAAGACCATAAGCTGCCTCCAACGTCATTTCCAACCAGTCTCACAACTGTAGTCCACGTGTAAGCACCCCAGCCCAGGACCACCACACCTGGCGTATTCACCTAATAAAGATGTTTTTTCAAGATAAAATTCACATTTTAGAGTGGCCTATTATTGTGACCAGTCTGTGCATTATTCAGTGCAATAAACATGCTGTTTAATCTGCATCTTGATATGAAACACCAAAGGTGAAGTACTCACTTACATGGATTTTAACAAATTTGGGAACACAATCTGAGTAAAATAAACATTTTGTGTACCTTTAGAAGAAAGTGTTTGACTTAAACTCGTGAAAAATGGGAGCGTAAATGAAAGTGTTGCATTTCTATTTTTGTTGAGTATCCTTTCAGAAGACAAAATTCTCAGGGTATCTTTTTCTTTTCTTTTTTTGTAATTACCATTTTGTAATTTCAAATTTGGTGTTTTACTGACATTGCAATAAAGAAAAAAACATCAAAAATCACATTTATACAAACAACACCAGAGTGCTAAAGACTTCAAAAGTCTGAGCTTGACTGGGGAACATTTGAATAAAGGAAGGTTGTTTTTTTTCCAACATCTGAGCACACATTACTATTATTACAAGGGACCCAAATAACTTTTGAGTCACTGAGTAGAATGCCCATGCTTTTGGTATGAGCTATGCTACAAAATTAAGTCTTGACAAGTGCAAATTCCATACAGCCTCCTCACATTATTATACATAGTAATGCATCTGTTTATACAGAGGCTACCGATGGGAAGTGGGGGTTGCTGCCAATTGAACATATAGGTAAATAATCCGTTGGGAGTCCCGTGGGCATAAGCAAAGCCTCTCCACAGACCATTAATTAGTTTCACGGACGGTCTTAGGAATGTAATGGGGTTACAGCTCAGAACAAACACACATATGGGACATAAACACCTTCACAAACATACCATCCGCACAGTCACAAGTGAACACACACGTGCATGTACGCGAAAAATGAACAAACAGTCGTAGCATCAGAAAATAATCACAGCTATCAAAGAAAGGGCATCTTGAGTTATTTTTCCACCTATTTGCAATTCCTTTCACTGAGGAATATATTAATCAAAAGATTAGATTTTAACAGATGGAAACATCTGTTAGGGAGATGAATTTCTCACAGAAGCAGAAAAAATCTCTCATATTCTGTCTTTTTTCAGTAGACGTTAGGCTTAAAGTAAGAACAGTGCTGTTGTCAATGTTAGCAGTGAGGCTTGTAAGCCCTCCAAGTAGTTTGTAGTAACAGCTGGGTCTGACATGGAGAGCGTGCACGAGGGTGGCCAGGCTGAAGAGAGGAAGGGGCCAGTCAAAAAAGAATAAAAAAACAAAACTCTTCAACATAATCAACACTGAGTACATCTAATGGTGACAGGAAGAACTACAACATAAATAAATGTGTCTTCAAGGGTTTTGATGTACAAAATCTAATCTAAAATCTACCTTTTACAGACAAATATGGTTTAAGTTTCCCGCTATACATCCTCAAAGTTCCACAAGTCTTTGATTGTGCTTGTGGAAATCCCCTCCTGGAAACAAATTCATGCTTGAAACGGCTCAATTAGACTTCTATGATATATGTCAGAGAAGGCCACATTTGGACTCCTATGTTCCCTGAGAAACATGTCTAGCTGAGCCAGTCAGCAGAGGGCACAATGTAGAGCTAATCCAAGTATTATAAGACACGTCACCTCTGTTTCAAACAGACGGGGGGAAAAATAATGGGAAACCATGAGAAATTTCCCTGGAGAACAAATTGAGCACTGATGAATCTGTACTTTAAGCAGTGGCAGCCAACAAGTGCAAAAATTAAGGATGGGGGTGAAGCTTTATTTGTATGTTAAATGGCTGACTACAGGCCCAGTGGGCTGGATACACTACAGGCCCGTCGAGGCTTAACTCGTACTCTAATTTTCTCACCGAGAAGAGCAAAGAAAAATTAAACCAAGATAGCAAGAAGAGTTCATCTGCCTGATGCGTCATAGCAAACATAGTGATATACCAGTTAGGTAGACATTATGCAACCTTTATGCAAACTATTTATACTACTTTTTAATGCAACTAAGTATGGGGTAGTGAAAGATACATTGGCAGGAAACAGTTTACTTCAAAAATGTTTTAATTATTAAATTACCAAATATGCAGCACGGTTTTCCTTGGGGCGGAAAAAACTCAAACATGTGATGTGGATTATTTTTGTAAATATTATTTATGATATACAGTCTGTAAAAATGCATTATTCAACTTTTTCCCGTGGTCTAGTGCTACAAAAAGTAAACCAAAATATATATTGTCATGTCAAATTACAAGACTTGGAGAATCGCATTTCTTAAGAATGGTGATATGAATTGGTTTGGCACCCAGTGATATATATCGTATTGGGAGACAAGTGTATCGTCTCAGCCGTAATGCCTACTCCATCAGTGGGAGAGAGGTATGAAAACACGCCTTCTCATACAGATAGCAGCAACTCCTTTCCATTTAAAGCAACCGGCACAGAAACAGGTTGTGAGAGAGAGAGAGAGAGAGAGAGAGAGAGAGAGAGCTAAAAAGGAAAATTAGGTCTGTTTAAGGATGCTTCACCTCATGATCTGTCATATTTTTTGGGAACTAATTTTAAAAAGTGCTTTTAAAGATGTTTTAACACCTGAAAGTTTGAACTAAGGTCCCCATCAAGGCTGGGGTTATTTTATTCTTATTTATTTATTTAATAATTGTGCAGGGTGTACACCAAAGATGTTTACACATACATTCAGTCGGGCCATAAATAACTGAACAGTGACAAAATGTTTGTAATTTTGCCTCTGTACACTACCATAATGGATTTAACTAAAATATCACATGAACCATTTAGGAATTATATTGAATAGCCCATAAGAAATTGGACAAAATAAATATAAGCATTAATTTTAATACAAATTGTCAGTTTTGCAGGCAGTTTTCTTTAGACAAGTCAGGGGGTGGACACATGAACATTTCTAAGTCACTTACTATGTCTTGGACGTCATTCATTAATCATCAATCAATTACATCAATCATTAAGAAATACAAACAGTATGGTTCTCTATGGTGAATCTGGAGTAAGCAGTTCTCAAAAACTGAGTAACTGTGCAAGAAGAAGACTAGTGAGGGAAGCCACCAAGACACCCACAGAACTCTGACAGTTTTCTGTGGCTGTGATTGGAGAAAATGTGCATACAGTAGTTCAACTTTTGACTCTTGTACCATCAGTCACAGCTTCATGGTGAATGGAACAAAGAAGGATTTTCATACAAGAAAACAGATCAAGTTTCCCATGTGCCTTCTGGCAAAACTGTCGCTGATATTCCACATCGTCTTTTTAAGAAAATCCTTCTCTATGCCACTCCACCATAAAGCTGGATAACTGGTGTTGACAAAAGTTGCACTATGCACAGTTTCTCCAATCACAACCACAGAAGCCTATATCTTCTTCAGTTATCTGGGTGTCTTGATGGCTTTCCTCACTAGTGCCTTTCTTGCACGGTCACTCAGTTTTTGAGAACTTCTGACTCCAGACAGATTTACCGTACAGTAATATACTGTTTGTATTTCTTAATGATTGTTGTAAATGAAGTTCAAGACATATTCAGCAACTTGGAAATGTTCATGCATTTAATTCCCTGACTTTTCTCAAGAAAACTGGATGTAAAAGTGATGATTTGTGTTAAAAATAACATTTATTTTGTCCAATTCTTTATGGCCTCTGAAAATGGTGGTAGTAGGTATACTGGCTTCATTTATGTTTTTATAGTTATTGCCAAGTTATAAACGGTTCTACTCACACTAAAAATACCCTCAATGACCACAAAAGTCCATTTAACTGATCTTTTAAAAATGGGTTAAACATTAGTGTGAGATCATTTTTCATTCATGTCAATTCCAAGACTATTACAGTCTGAATCAGTAGATGAACATTTATGCATGGCCATTTTAGTTCATTTTGTTGCATTTGTAAAAGTATTATGGTGTTACTACCATCAGCAACAACTTCACATGTAATACTTGAGACCAAACAAACAAGTTCATTGTGTAAAGATTACCCTTGAAAACAGGAGAAGTGTGCAAATAATCGAGCGATCCATGACAATTCTGTTTTTGCAGAGACCAATAAGGTGAGTGATGACAGCCAATTTTGCTGGAATTTCATGTTATTGGTCCAAAAAAAACAAACAAACAAAAGATTTCACACTATAAACAAACCAGACCATTGTTCAGACTGATCTGGACCAAGATCATCCCTTTCAGTCGGACCAAAAAACGTCTGTTTGGTCCAGACAGTGATCCGAAGCAACTCAGACAGACTGAAAAGTCCAAAAGTCCCAATCAAATGAGGGTTGGTGTGAAACCGCTTAGATACCAGATAACCAGTATTAGCTTGCTGGAAAAAAGTGTGCAACAGAGCCTTTTAATCCGTTATCTCTCCTTACTTTATATTGCGATCACACCTATAATTCCTTTGCAACCAAATTACGCTGGCATCGCATTCTCATTGGCGCCAAAGGCAACCAGAATGCGGTTTTAATATATTATTCCTGATACTGAGCAATGCAATTTTCCTATTCAAACCAATTAGCGAAGCCTAGGATATATAAAAATTATATTGCTGATGTCCAATATATTGTTGAGAAATTCAAAATGAACATGGGCAGATCGTAATCCCTAAAAGCAAATTCATGTTAAGATTATGTTTCATTATCCACAGTGGCGATGAGTATGGTTCCATACGGTAGCTTTAAAGCCTTTATATCATTATCATATATGAAAAAAAATCAAATAAAAATACAAACATTTCATCTATCATCTCTCCATTCTCAGCACAGTTGAAGGCCAACTGGGGAGTGATCGTGTCTCTCCTATTCCTTCGAGCCGTTCCCTCCTTCATATGTGTAATTAACTACAGATGCACATGGACAATTAGCACATGTTTGTGACGTTTGTGATAATCTCAGTGGTGGGCACAGCTAACCTAAATGTTAGCTTCGATAACCGCTAATCCGCTAGCTGAAAAGTTAACTGTGATATTGCAATCCGTTAACTTTTCTTATATGAATTTAGCTTTGGCTCTAAAACCTTGAAAAACAGACTTAAAGAGCTGAATTTTTAATATGTTGTCGCGTAAACATGGAGGTTCCCAAAAAGGTTCGGCATGCTAAGATCAGATGATCAAGAGGTACACAAATAATTAAATGAACAAATGAAATTAAACAGTAGTAAATGTCAACATACAGTTTATTCACAGTAAGAAATAAAAATACACATGGAAAATAATTTTAATCTAATTAATTCTGGTTTGACCTCCTGCTCCTCCGTTTCCTCGAGGTGACGCTTGTTGCCTTCACGCGATGTGTCCATTTCACTTTTTGGATTAGCATATAAGCTCCAACAGGAACAAGCATATTATTTTAGGGTTTGCAAAGATTTTTTAAAAATTTAGTGGAAGCTAATTTGTCCGCTAATGGTTTTGTTGTGTTAGCTGACAAGCTAATCCGCTAAGGAAAAAGTTAGCTTCACTAATTAGCTGTTAGCTGATTAGCTGAACTGTGCCCACCGCTGGTTAATCGGTCATACGTACATATTCATGAAATATTGTATGTATGTAGACATACAGTCAGGTCCATAAGTCGTTGGACAGTGGCACACTTTTTATAATTTTGCTTCTGTACGCCTCCACAATGCAGTTGAAATGAATCAATCAAGATGTATTTCTAGTGTCGACTTTCAGCTTTAATTTAAGGGGTTTAACAAAAATTTCACATTAACCATTAAGGAATTACAGTTATTTTTATATGTAGTCGTACCATTAACAGAGCCCATAAATAATTGGGCAAAGTAAATGTAAGGATTATTTTTAATACAAATCATCACTTTTACACCAAGTTCTCTTTAAACAAGTTAGCGGATGGATACATGAACATTTCCAAGTCACTGAATATTTCTTGGGCTTCATTTACATCAATCATTAAGAAATACAATCAGGTACTGTATACGAAATCTGTGTCAAGTAGGCAGTTCTCAAAAACTGAGTGACCATGCTGGAAGGAGACAGGTGAGGGAAGCCACCAAGACACCCAGACAACCCTGAAGGAATTACAGGCATCTGTGGTTGTGGTTGGAGAAACTGTGCATAGTGCAACTTTTGTCTGTTGCATCACCAGTTACACAGCTTCATGATGAAGTGGTATAGAGGAGGATTTTCTAAAAAAAATACATGCAAAATTTCAGCTGCAGTTCGCCACGAGGCGCATGGGAAAGCCGAGTCTAGATTTGATCTGTTTTCGTGTTTTACAATCCTTCTCTAATCCACTCCAACATGACATCACATCCACAGAAGCCTATAATTCCTTCAGGGTTGTCTGGGTGTCTTGGTGGCTTCCCTCACTAGTCTCCTTCCAGCATGGTCACTCAGTTTTTGAGAACTGCCTACTTGACACAGATTTCCTATACAGTACCATACTGATTGCATTTCTTAATGATTGATGTAAATGAAGTCCAAGACATATTCAGTGACTTAGAAATGTTCATGTGTCCATCCCCGCAGTAGTCTGAAGAAAACTGGCTGTAAAAGTGATGATGTGTATTAAAATAATCCTTACATTTACTTTGCCCTATTATTTATGGACTCTGTAAATGGTACGACTACATATAAAAATAGCTGTAATTCCTTAATGGTTAATGTGATATTTTTGTTAAACCCCTTAAATTAAAGCTGAAAGTCGACACTAGAAATACATCTTGATTGTTTCATTTCAACTCCATTGTGGAGGCGTACAGAAGCAAAATTATAAAAAGTGTGCCACTGTCCAACGACTTATGGACCTGACTGTATTTCAAATTGCATACGTTCACACGAGAAATCATTTGTACTAATGTGCGCTAATTATTTAACTGCCTGTTGATTTTTTAATTGACAATGATTTGTAGGGAGGCAATTCTGATGCACACATTGAGCCTCTATATGTCGCCGTTGTGTCGTCATAGATGGGCGTTTATGCTACCTGCACCCGTCACGTGTTAACCCGCGCTGTCATACTGGTTTTGCTCATAGGAAGTCAGACAAACATTACCGGGTTACATCACACGCACACGATGATGAGGCAGTATAGGTGACACACGTATGTGTGCGCGGCTTGGCGGCGAGGCGAGTTGCAGCCCCTCGCTGCCTGTAATAGTAGAGGCTTAGGTTTGGGTGGGGGAAGGGCAGAGGTGCACAGGTTTCTGATCAGACAAGAAAACTAGGCCAAGACCAACAATCCCTCAGCTGCTCCCGAAACGCTACAACTTTGTTGCAAGGCTGCGACAATCACACGCAAGATGGCGAAGAAACAAAGCAATTTTGAGGCACAACACGTGTATTTCCAGGCAGAACAGCTTCTCATAGTCGGGCTATGATTCATGCTTCTGTGCCCCTTTGGAAGCGGCCCTCCAATAAGAGTTGGACTACAGGCTGGGGGTAGGAGCGGATAGATTGATAGTGTTGGCTGAGTGCCCGCGCTCCAAGTCTATCTGTGCTGAAGGGGAGGAGACAGGGGGAATCTATCTGTTGTGCTCCCTGTGCTCATGATAAACCGACTCCCGTCAAGCTCCTTTCCCCTATTACAGCCCGGCTGGCAGAAAACACCCAAACTCACGCCGACTTCCAGCATGTCAAACAGCAATAAAATGTGTGGAGAGAGGGGCGAGCGGCTCAAACAAGGCAGTAATCCACAAGGTTACCCCCCCTCCCCGCCCTTCAGCGATAGTCTGCCGAAACACCACGCCGTATCTCGTTGAATTCAAACAAGCTGAAGTTAGAGGGACACGGGGTTTCACATAATCACAGACGGGGCCATCAGCAGCAGAAAATACAATGTTTTTATTTATTTTTTTATCCGAAAAGTGTAATTCCCACAGAGCTCCGCAGTGGGAAAGAAAATGAGTTTGAAGGATTGTCCGTGACGTTAATCCTCTCCAAATACTACAGTTCCAGACAGGATGTAATACTGAAAATCTACAATCAAAAAGGGAAAAACAAGATCAACAATCCTCTCTCCTGTCTCATTCTCACACTATTCACTTTCGTTATTTTTAAGCGGCCCGCCATCGTTAGCGCCGGGTATTGCTCTCGCCGATGTGTGCCTCCGTAGAAAATAACTCAGAAACGGGTGGGCAGATTTTCACCAAACTAGGGAGGAATATTCCTTGGGTGAGTGTCTCCAGACGGTTAGCTTTGGAGCAGACAGGTCAAAGGTCAAGGTCAAGGTCATCACAATTATAGTCCGGAAAACGCATTTTCCAGGATATCTCCGCAACCAGTGGCGTGAGTGATGTTATGACAACGTTACAAAGATATCATGAGATGATGTCATAATTGTTTGAAAAGCATATGTTCCACAATATCCACAACTAATAGGGCTAGAGAGGTGATCGAAAGCTAATATTGATCATTTAATCATTACGTGGCATTAGTGATGTCATTATGACATCACTAAAAGATTGTGAAATGATGTTACTATAGTATGAAAAACATTTATTATCTGCATGCAAAGTATGCATATTGGATTCCCATTATTAGCCTTACAGTGAAGCGGAAAGAAGTTGTTGTAAATGAAGCTATTGTAATGGCCATGTCTGTCTGTCTGTCTGTCTGTTTGCTTGTCTGTCTGTTTGTTTGTCTTTCATTCTGTGGCGATATCTTCAAACCTCAAAGAGCAATTTCAATCAAACTTGGTAGATAAACTCAGTGGAACGTCCTCTTGCAACACAGATTATGTAAAGGGCATATGTCAAAGACCAAGGTCAAATCAGAGGTCATTGTCTAAAATACATTAATGACCGTATCTCGGGAACTAGATTAGATATTGAAACATGGTTTTCTGCACAGACTTCGGTTCGGCGAACAAATGTATCACCAGTCTGATGTCAATGATGTCACGTGATGTCTGTCTGTCTGTTTGTTTGTTTATTTGTCTGTCTGCGGCAATATCTTCAAAATACAAAGAATCATTTCTATTAACCCTGATAAAATAAAATGACTAGACTTGATGACATCAAGTGAAGTCGAATAATTAGCTGGCATCAATGAGGCACCGCAATCAACTGGATGTGTTGCACAGTGGCGTTGGTGCTCCTGTTCACTTCAGGTGGAGCAAACGGCGCAGGAGCTTCCTATTTACAAAGCCAGGTGATTGAGACTGAGCAGAAAAGAGCAGATATAGGACTTCAATGGCGGTTGAAGATGAAAGCATGATCTCTGAGTCTACCATGTTTTTTTCCTATGAAATAAACAACGGGAAAGGTGAACAATGTCTGGAAACAGGCAGAGTGAAACAGACAGAGAACGTGCACAGACAAATCTGAATATAATACAGTAGTTTTATGTTGGGGGGGTGCAAAAAGTCATATGATAACAATCAGATCAGAAGCCGAATTGGCTCTAAATCAATTGAAGTAGGCATGTCAGGCCTGCCCTGGATG
>OMMV01047617.1:0-12188 GCA_900302635.1 Chatrabus melanurus | reverse complement strand
CACACACACTTTTTTTTTTTGCCGCTTCAAAAAAATAATCAGATCCGTGATCCAATCCAAACGGTGGGTTTTGTGATCCGTGACTCCCCGAGTCAGCAGTGAAGGAACAAACGGGAATAAATAACTCCCGTATTCCTCCGTTAAAGCGCACTGCACGCTAAATAAATCATTTTTATTGAACATATAGGGCGCTTAGAAATCATTCTTTTAAGCGCACATTTTCTGCGATGTGCGTGCGGGCCTCGTTTTGACACAGGAAATGAAGCAAGGCTTCATGCACGCAATGAAACCCTGGAGATTTACGACTCGGCTGAGGAACTCTCCCAAGTCTTCGGTTTCTGTCCATTAAGATGATGTTTTAATGCCAATTATTGCTGTGAATGGAGAGAATCCGGGCGCCGTGGTTTGATCCCATGTGTGCCGATTAGTGTCCGTGCGCTTAAACGAAGGGACGCGGTACACAAAGCCGTAGGAATGTGAGCTCTTTACCATGACCGGAGCGGCCACTTTAACCGGCAGGCTGCTGCATCCTGGACTGACGGCCACGGTCTTCACAATCGTTGCTCCGGCCGGGACATTCAGCACCGTCGCCGTGGAGGACGGGATCTTCTGTGTCGCTGCGGCGGCAGCCGCCAGCGCTGCCATGCCACTCATCGGAGGACTGCTGCCCACAGTCTGAGAACCAGAGAAGAAGAAGGAGGGATGTTTTAGTGTTTGTGGAAAGCAGGACCACAGTTTCACACAGAAACCAGAAGCAGGTGGTTGTAACTCAGAACAGATTCAGGAACCGCTCCGTACCGCGCCCTGGGCGGCCTGGGCTGGAACCACCATTCGAACGCCGGCGGGCAGCGTTACGGCGACGGGAGCTTTGGGCACAGCCTGTCTCACGGTGACTATCGAGCCTCCGCCAGCGGCACCGGGAGCTGCAGCCAGCTTCAGAACAGCTGTGGAAACACAGGACTCAGGTGAGGACTACGTGGATCAACCGGCTCCACCGCCTGCCGGAGCAAAAACCTACCGGCTTCTTTGGCGGCAGCAGCCAGCGGGCTTCCAGGAATTGAGGCGGTGGTGGAGGGGATGAGCGTAAAGCCGGATGGCAGACCGGTCTGGTTGGCTGGAGCTGCCACAACCAGGGTGGGACTCTTGGGGGCGCTGGCTCCAGGACTGACTGCGGGCACCGGATTGGGTGTGGGGCAGGAGACAGGTGAGGCGGCAGCAGGTGTGGAAGGAATGTCGTACTTCTGCAGCTGCAGCAGGTAGGTGTCGGCCGTCTGCGACGGCCCCCAGCTCACCTCCAAAGACAAGGTATTGGCACGGACCAGCTGGACCCGGGACGGAGCGCAGGGACGCTCTGAGGACAGCGAGGTCACACGGTGTCAGAGCATTTATACAGGACGTTTGATGACGAAATAACAGAAGAAGAAGAAGACAGGTGAATGTCCAATCCACCGGTCTCCAGGTAGAACTACTGACCTGTCTCCAAGTACCATAAATCCTTGCAGCACACCTGGTTGTTCCAGGCCTTCCTGTATCCGTCTCGTCCGCTCCAGATGTACAGTCTGGAGTTAATGGCCACGCTGCAGTGACCGGCGCGGGCTCTGGGGAGGTTTTCCTCCACGCTGTCCATCAGGACCGTGTCCCAGCACATGGTTTCTGCACACAGACATAAAACAAGTGCATCAAGTCAACCTGCAGTTTTTACCTGCAAGGTAAAGCAATTAACTAGTAGCATCCGTTTAATCAGTGCGCTAACTATCGAACTAACCAGCATCTGATCTGGATTTGCACCCCGGTCGTGACCCCCGACCTTTTCTGGGATTGACGGTCAAAGGTCAAGTTCACATTTTCAAGGTTTTTTTTTGTGTGTGTATATTTGATATTGTTGAGGTCAAGGTCACTGTCAATCAACCTCAAAGGTCAAACATCATGGTCAAGGTTAAAGGTCAAGCTTCATTATTTATTTAAAAAAAAAAGAAAAAAGATTCCCTGACATACTGTATAATTCAATTAAGACTTGATTCCTTTAAAGGTACTTCTGGGTTTTCATGATAAGGCGGTCGGTCTGACCTCTACTGAAGTTAGAAATAAAACAAAGCTCATATGATTTTTAGGGTCAAAGGGAAAGATCCAGATTTTACTAATCCTTGGATTAGGCGGACGTTATAATTGGCCGTTATAATTGGACGTTATAATTGGCTGGGACGTTATAATTGGACGTTATAATTGGCTGGGACGTTATAATTGGACGTTATAATTGGCTGGGACTTCATCTTTCTGCAGTGAAGACAGAGTTTACGTACCCAGGTTGAGGCAGGCCAGAGTGTTGGTGCACTTCCACTCCTTCTCGTGCGTCGCCACCTTCACGTCGTCCATCACCAGAGGAACCCAGCCACCGAACACATACATCCTGACAGACAGGCGAAGAGCAAGATTCCAAAATAAACGTCAGATCAACACAAACGACGTGCGCTTTTGGGGTTTGTGTATTTTACTTGTTGTTGATGTTGGTGGCGGAGTGCAGGCTGCGGGGCAGGGGGGCCGTTCCACTGACTGCTGGCTTGCTCCACGCTAAAGAATCTGTGACACCATTAAAACAGCAACCAATCACAAGTCAGAGACATTCGGCAAGTCTGCTACAATTTTATTTGTATTTATCATCTGTGCCAGAGCGTCTCACCGACATCCAGCACCCAGAGGTCTCCCAGTCTGCAGCCGCTCATCCCTCCATAGATGATCAGCCGGTTGCTGCTGCTGCCGCGGCCGCCGGTCACCACGGCAGTGTGGCTCTCTCTGGGTGGCGGCGACTGACCCACCGTCGCTGGAATCTCCCAGCCGACCACACTGGAGCCCGGTCGTAGTTCCAGGCAATACAGATCGTTCAGATACCTGAGCAGGAAAGTCAAAGTCTACATGAGACCCCAAAAAACCAGGAGTCATCATCCAAACTCAAAACCCAACGGGCGAGTCAAATCAACGGGGCGAGTCAAATCAACGCGGTGAGTCATTCGACGGGCGAGTCAAATCAACGGGGCGAGTCAAATCAACGCGGCGAGTCATTCGACAGGCAAGTCAAATCAACGGGGCAAGTCAAAAATTTGGACTTGGAGGGTTTTGCAAACGCAAATGTCCTCATTTTATTTTCTATGTTTCTTCTATTGAGACTTTGGACAAATTGTGAGATAAGATGTTGTCAAAACAAAGACCAGCAGGTAAGAATTTATATCTGTATTGTGACAGTTTCCATAAGTTAGGATTCATTAAACGTGAAAAACTGTGCAGCGTTTCTGTAACATTCCGGTCTGCAGGGACCACAAACAAAAACTGATCTCGCTGTTAGAATCCAAAGACAATGACGGCACCTGGGGATGTTGTTCTTGGGGTCTTCACTGTCATTGGCGAGTCCCCCAAACAGAAAGCATCGGCTACCAATCAAGGAGAAGCTGTGTCCCAGTCTGGGACAGGGGGGCGGGCCATTCTTTGGTGCCTTGGCCTTCAGACGCTTCCACTCCCAGCGGCTGGCCTGAAAAGGAATAGAACATTAATGTCCTCCGCCTGCTGGGACACTTTGACGGCGTCCCCGTCCCGCCTGCACACATAGCCAGGTGGTTCATGAATCACTCACCTGCAGCTCGTACAGGTCGTTGCTGTATTTGCCGTACTCCACCATTCCTCCAAACACCAGCAGCCGCGTCCCGTCGCACACAAAGCCATAGGCGGCGCAGCCGGGCGGAATGTCGCCTCGCACTGCCGGGATGAACCACTGGTTGGTAGCTAGAGGTGAGGAACCACAGCGGCACAATTAATGTATCCATCAGAAAAAAAACACACAAAAAACACAGAGATCCACACTGACACTGGACCGTTTTAGGAAGCGAGGAAAGTGTCAGCCAGATTGGGAAGCACAAACTTCCGATTTTGTTCATTAGCCGACATTCTGTGGAACAAATCTAAATATTTTCACACACACAGTTTCACATACAAGCTGGAACCGCTACAGGAAGTCCAAACTTATTGGCGCCTCAGGACCCCCGCCCCTGTAGAGGGGCGTGTCTACAGCGTCAACATGTTTTCATTAAAAACGCGCCATTTCTCTGCTCCCACAGAGCCGCTCAATTAGCTAGCCGGCTAACCCTGCTAGCCCTTTTTCTGTTCCTAGTTAGCATTAAAGCTTCTGTAAAGCAAAGTCAGAGATTTGCTTCCAAACACATCATACATGTGATGCTTTGCTGATCACATGTTAAAATGTGTTCAACCGTGTCTATTTTTTTTAATTTGAAGTTTGACTGGATTTCTGTGTTTCACCAGATTTTTGGTGGGCGTGGCTTAAACCGAACCATATGATGCACACGGTTTCACTTGCAGAGGCATTAGCATAAAGCAGTGGTGCCCAACCCTGGTCCTCGGGGACCCCAATCCTGCATGTTTTCCATCTCTCCCTGCTCTGCCAAAAGCTGATGAGCTTATTCAGGTGTCTGTTAGCTCTTGATTGGCTGAGCACACCTGAATCAGCTAATTAGCTTTTGGCAGCGCAGGGAGAGATGGAAAACATGCAGGATAGGGGTCCCCGAGGACCAGGGTTGGGCACCACTGTCATAGGGGATTAGACTAATTTAGTCAGAGACAAAACTTATGCAGGCCCTAATAGGAAGCGCCTGATTATCTATCCAACAGTTGTTCTCAGCTCTCTGCTGTTGGTGTCCACCCTGCTGTTTTTCATTCTCCTTACTCTTTCCACTTCTGATGAACTAAATCAGGCATGTTCAGTTGTCATCTTCTGAATGAATGAATGAATGAACATGCCTGATTTAGGTAGAAAGGCTCCCTCTGATCAACGTTGGGAACCACTAATGTTCAAAATCTAATCTCTGCATTCAGCACGGCAGTTACTTATTTGTAGTTTGTATTTGTCAGTCCTATTAGTGCAAAACAGTCGAGCTGCAACTAAGGATTATTTTCATATTTTATTTTCTCGATTAATCAATTAGTTGTTTGATTGCTAAAATGTCAGAAATGTCGCTCAGTATTTCCCAAAGCCCAATATGACATCCTTAAATGTCTTGTTTTGTCCACAACCCAAAGATATTCAGGTTATTACATTTATTCACATTTGAGATGGTGAAATAAAAAATTGTTCAAAACAATTAATCAGTTATGAAAATAGTTGGTGATTAATTTAGTAGTCGATTAATCATTGCAGCTCTTCAAAACAGTTAGGATACGTATTAGATCTCTTAGATTCCATTGTGTTTGTGTGCAGTAAAACAATGCACTCTACAGGACATTGTGTTTCACAAAGTACTATGTAAGCCAGCAAGCATTATTTTATAGTATATCATTGTTCTGCAAACAGCTTTTTCCCCCCTGACACTTGTTCAGCTGGATTTTTTCAAATTACTATATTATGGTTGACCTGTTTTCAAATGTTTATCGTTACTTAAATAGTCAAATGGAATGGCATGTGTCTAAGGTTAAAAAAAAGAAAAAAAACAAACAAAAACATTAATTTCAGGTGATTTTCAACAGGCATGTGCAACAGGAACAAAGCATGGTGCCAGGGCGCTAAATGTGACCAAACCTGAAATGTATCAAAACACATCAAATGACATACCTGTGTTCTTACTTGAATATCTGGGCTTGTGGTCACATAAGATGATTCTAGGCTTTGGAAAAGCCAAAGCCTAGGGATGTACTCTGTAAAACGTAGTAAGTGCATAGATAGACGCCATCCTATTCAGATTAACACAATTACGCAAAAACAATAAATACTATCAAGTCTCCAAATTACATTTTCTAATGAGGATAAATGGATTAAATGTTGGTTAACTTAGATGGACCAGATCAATACAAAATGCAAGTTTGTTCTGCTTTCCGTAGACTTGTCTGTGACCTGCTAGCTATGGCTGGGATTGTTGCAGTGCATGCATATCACATGCATGGTGAAAATTAGGAGCAGGTGTGGTTGAAGTTACATGTAGCCCGAAATGAGCTTGTTTGTCACTTTCTTTCTTTTCCAAAGACTAGGGCTGGTGGTCACCAAGACCACCACTACTTGTTTGCAGTACTGTGCAAAATGTTTCTGAAACTTTTGAAAAATAATGAAAATATCTCACCATCAGAATTGAATATGTTGTTGTTGTTTTTTATCTTTCGGCTGCCCCGGTTGTTCAGGGTCACCACAGCAGATCCGGTAAAGACCCACATTGGAATTTGGTACATTTTACACCAGATGCCCTTCCTGATGTAACTCCAGTTCTACACGGAGAAACATACACAGCCCCCGGTCTTCCTAAGCGGTCTTACAACCAAGTGGTAATCAGGACCTTCTCTGCTTTGCTTCTGAAATTTGACAGGATCGGGTGCACACAAAGCAGAATTGCTGCTTAATGATGAGAATTGAATATAAATAACTTTAGGTTGTTTTGTTTTTTTTGACTCACTCATGAAGGAAGAAAGTCAAAGTACATTATCAATATTCTAGGGTGCATAAAATGTTTGTGCAATTTCGTATTGCCGTCTGTGTTGATGCATTTAAACTTAGTTCTTGCAGTTCCTGAATGTTATTCCTTTGCGATTCCACCAGATTTCCTCTGCAGTTACAGTTTTACGCACTGTGCTAGCTCCTTCAAACAGATGTCATTCTATACTCCTGCATTTGCCAATTTCCAGGAAATGATAATAAAAAATAAAAAAATACTGCCATGCTGTGCTACTTGCTGCAGGGACACGTGAGTGAAGCTTTAACTACTGGTGGCTGCAGTATTTTAGGTTGAAAAATGGAGTGTGGTAACTTTCTAAATAACTGAAAACAAAATATTTTTGGAAAAGTACTGATTATTTGTGTTGGTCAGAATAGAGGAAGCTGTGCTTCAGCTTTCAGCCACCATAAAGGCTGTATCAGCCTGCATGTGAATCAAAAAGACTGCCTCAGCCTCTCCGAGGCTCCTTCCCTCCCTACTTTCCCTCTTGTGCGTTTTACAGTTCAGTTTAGCCCAGAGGCAACTTTAGAAGACACACAATGTATTTTCTACAAAATGCACACACTGAGAAGTTTTTTCATGTGGTCCTATCCAATGTGAGACCATCATATATTCGTACTCTGTAGTTCTTTAAGAACTGGTGTATTTTCTCCACACCCCTTTACCCACTTAGCCTCCACCTTCTCATCACCTTTCCTCTATCGAAGTCTATTTAAAATTTCTGTGAAGCTCTCTTTCTGTTTAAGTATGTAGATAATTTCACATGGAGAAAAACACGGCTCTTGCCATACTAATGATTTGAAAATGTTCTGACCTGCTTTTGGGTCCAGAAACATTGTCAGTGAAAATGTACTGTGCTTATTTATCTTTTAGCCTTCTTATTACAGTATTTTACAGTTCATGGCTATTTCCTTCTCCGGTTTGCTGTTTGTCACTTGACATTGTGTAATATTGTAATTAGGGTTGTCCTGAAGGCGATCTGAATCGGGCCTGATTAATGCACTTTTTTTCTTTGATCGGTATCGGATAAATTAAACCGAGCCACCAAATCAGTACGTGTTCCCTCTTGCTCCGTTTCATATCTGCAGTACCCGTGGAGTGAGCAGGGTGTCGCCGCTGCTGTTGCTTCAACACAGAGGTGCGGTGCACGTTTTAAAAGCACATTAACACTTTCCTTTGCTCTATATATGCAACAAGTCTATTTTATTCACTCCGATAATCAACAGTGCCCGTCAATCTCGCTCTGTTTCATAAGATCAGTGCAGACGCAGTGATAACAGACAGCGCCTATTAGTCAGTGCTGCCACGGTGCAAGTTTTAATAACGTATAGCTTTCTATGTGATATACCCTTCTTACCGGTCAAGCAGGTTGCACTTTCCACATAAATACGTTTTTCTCATCATCGTGTCTGTTTTCCTCCTGCTAAAAGGCACTATACAGGCACGTAGCCAGAAGGGTGAGGGGTTGGAAGCCCCCCTTCCCCCTCCTTCGAGTAATGGTCCACTTTTGAATACATTTTAATGACATTTTTTGCATATAATAAATTATTATTATATGCAAAAAATGTCATGATTGTTGTTATTATCATTATTATTAAATAATGATAATAATAGTAATCATGTATTTTTAACAACTAAAGCGTTCAATCAATATTACTGTCCTAATTTTGCAACTCCAATGCTACGCTAAGTGGAATTGATGAACCATATAAAAATCTGTTTACTTCATAAATAAATAAATAGAATAAACATTAAGGAGCAGCTTGGATTGAAAGTGGTTTCTTAATGCATGGCAGAGCTGTTCAACTGGATTGACTTTAATGTGCTTGCAATGTGCTCTGTGCAAGTGCAATATCTAGGAAAATGCCATACAATCTGCTCAGGACTCTGTATCAGCAGATACTCCATATTAAGAGTCTTGGATCGTGGGCAAAAAAAAAACCCTGATTGGGACATTTCTGATTGTAATGTATTTGTATTTTTTATATACACATATCCATGAATGTAATGTATTTAGGTCATTCAGTCATACTGATCCAGAATACCTGTGGAGAATTAGTTTTTGTAAAGGATCAATGTTGCAAACACTGCTTGTTTTCCCTGACGTTGCCTGTCTGCTCCAATCTTTCCACAGGGCAGTGATGCCTGGCATGGTGATGTTTCGGCGGCGCTGGTCAGTTGGCAGTGATGACCTAGTGCTGCCCGCCCTCTTTCTTTTTCTGTTGCACTGCGTTTGGTGAGATGGTGTCTATTTCAGTAAAGTTATTGCATATGTTGCACTTTGCATTAGGTGGTTTTTTTTTTGGTATCATTACTTACTACTCATACTTATCCTTTCTTGCTCAGGTTGGTGGTTCTGTCTGTGGTACTCTTTGGCCTCCCTTATGGATCAGATCAGTCCTGTTCTGTAACTCTGGTAGACCACGGCAGAGGATATCTGGGCATCTTGGTAAGCTGCCTAATCTGTGAGAGCGCCATCATGTGGCTGAGCATGAGAGGCAGCATTCTGTACACGCAGCCCAGGGAAGCTGTGCAGTATGTCCTCTATATACGACTGGGTGAGACATTTTTCTCATTGTAGGAGTACCTTATAATACAGCACAACAGTTGTGAAGATATGTTGAGGTCCATAGATTTAATGATCAGAACCTTCAGAAGCTTCTAAATATTCAAATAATAAATGTATTAATATGGAAAATACAGTTGTAAATCATAAAACGGAAACTTGCAGCATTAGGAAGGCCATCCAGCATAAAAACTGTGCCAAATCAACAGGCGGATCTGTACTGGATCTACTGTGGCAACCCCAAGCAAAATATGAGCAGTCAAAAGAAAAAGACAAAACTACAAAGAGACAAATAGAAACGACTGCAGCACTGGACATGAACTTATTGGGATGTTTTACATTGAATAGGTAAATATATAGCATATGATTATATTGATTGGAACCTTTTTTCTTTTTTTTCCTTGTCTCTGTCCAGCTATTCTGTTGGTGGAGCTTGTTTATGCAGTGGTGGGAATTGCATGGCTTTTACAGTATTACCAGCCATGCTCTGATGTCACTGCCAAAAATTTGGCTCTGGGTGAGAAAATAATCATGAGAATGTGAATGCTGGATTTACTTTGGTTTGTTAAGCCTGAATGTGTATAAAGTTTTCATATTCTCTACAGGAATAGTTGCATGTAATTGGCTCGTGATACTCAGCGTTTGCATCACCCTCGTGTGCACTTTTGATCCTACGGGGCGGACGTTTGTCAAACTGAAAGCCACCCGTCGGCGCCAGCGTAACCTCACGACTTACACACTCAGGTATTAATAGGCCATTATCTTCTGTTATTTCTTCTTCTGTCTATTATTATTTGGTCTTGATACAAAAAAACAGGTTAAAATGTATGTTATTTATAGCAAAATGTGAATTCTTATTTATTTTTTTCTCTATCCTTCAGACACAGGCTAGAGGAAGGCCAAGCCAGCAGCTGGAGCAGGAGACTCAAGTTCTTCATGTGCTGCACAAGAGCCCAGGATACACAATCAGTGAGTCACAGCATATGCGTACTTGTTTCCTCTCTCTGGTTAAAGGAAAGTAATGAAAGCAGAAATATGTCAGGAAAATGTTCAGTGAGGCAGTCAATAAAATAAGCCCCAATGGGATGACTCCAGACTGTGACACAAAGGCGCTTATTACGCAGCTACTTAGCAAAGACCTTAAGTATTTGGCATGAAATATTAATGTGGAGTTATTTCATTACAAGCTGAATTTAGTTCAGAAGCTGTCCATCAGACTTTTTCAGTACAAGCACAGCAATAGAAATGTTTGTAACCACAAATTCAGTGGACTGCACTCTATCACTATAACTAAAGACATAGAAAGTAAAAGCATCAAGAAAAATTGCAGCAAACCTCATGCTCTTCAATCTTCTGCCACCAATCATCTGTTTTCTCATCCTCAAGATGATTGTGCATTGTCACCATGATGGCTGCTTTGTTGCGGGATTACACAAAAACGACTGAACCAGTTTTCACAAAACTTAGTGAAAAGTTCGGGTTTGGCCTCCTTGAATAGATATAGGAGATTTATTTGAATTAGGAAATGATTATTTATTTATTTATATTTAATGTTGTGAGATGAAGTACAGACATATGTTCCAAATGACCTCACAGTTGCATTTATGCTTCACCTACTGCTCTTTTTACAGGATGCATATTCAGAAGTGGCAAGCCTTTTTGCAGAGTTCTTCAGAGATCTGGATATTGTGCCTAGTGACATTATTGCTGGTTTGGTACTTCTACGTCAGAGACAGAGGTCCAAGAGATCTGCTATCTTGGACCAGGTAGGGTATTGTGTTCTGTAATATATTTTCATGTCTGTATTTTGGATCTATTTATGCATGTGCTATAATGTTGTAATTCTGTTTTGTTTCCCCAAGGCCAACAATGACATTTTAGCTTTTCTTTCTGGAATTCCTGTAACTCGTAACACTAGATACCTGGACCTTAAAAACTCGGTGAGTTTATGTCTGTGTGATAAATTGGCAAACTTATCCGACTTGTGTGATCTGTATAGTAGTGGGTCATGTGCCACAGGAAACATTTGTCTGGTTTGTGGGATGTCACAAAAATAGCACAAGATTGTGTATACCAGCCAAAAAGTTCATGTCTCAATCCAAAAACAGAAATAAAACTTAGCTTAGTGTTGTCAATATAGAATGATATGGTTAATGCAAATGATGTAGATGCTACCAGCAACAAAACTTGAAATCGAAAATTTTCTTATTTCCGTGTTGATGTCCATTTTTAAAGCTACAGAGACTTTTTATTTTTTTTTGCAAAAAACACTAAAATGGAATACATTTTTTTTGTTCTTTTCTTCAAAAAAGAAAAGAAAATATTAAGTGCATCCCCCATATAAATATAAACACAATGGTAGAGAACTGATAATGGTAAAGTATAGGGATGCCATGGTTAACCGATTTCACTATTAACAGCGGTTTGAAACGTCAGTTAATAAATCATGAAGGCTCCTCTACACCGTGTTTCTGTTCCAAAAACGTACAGCATATTACGCTGGTACCATAAACGGATCAGCAAATCTTGCACCACGGAATAAAAACAAAGTTACACCCGCGGTGCACTCCTGCACTCCACGCTGACTCTTTTTTTTCTGTTTTTCTCTGTGATTTTGCTTAACTTAGTCCAAAATTCACCTGATTCAAGTTTCGTGGTGTCAGTTTTGTCCACCACTGTTATGCTGGATAAAGCATGCCTGTCTCGGGAATGCGCACCACTCACAACAGGAATAAAAGGAAACTTTTAAAGTGTGAAAATAACCATTTCTGTTTACGCACCCTCGTAAAATGTTTCCAACATAATCACATGCCACTGTATTTTTAAAATACAAACAAATACAAACAGTTCGTGGTTTGAAAACAGTTTTTATCTACGACTCCTGCGCATTTTAAACCGATTTAACAGTTCAAAAGAAGGGATGTGAACGTGTCAGTTTTTTGTGGTTTTAATAAACCAACTGCATATTCCTTCTTTGTTTTGTACTCGTGTATCTCTCTATAAAGGTTAGGATCCATGTGTGAAAAAAATCCTTGAACACAGCAACGTAAAACACGGCTGAACTCACAGTGCCTGTAAAATAGGGGAGACTGGGAACAGTTGTAACGTGTTTTGGGGGGGGGGGGGGGTCACCAAACTGTCAAATT
>OMMV01047483.1:2492-12865 GCA_900302635.1 Chatrabus melanurus | reverse complement strand
ATAATTTGCATCACTTTTTACCAAAATTGGAGCAACTTTAACTTTTGACCCCTGTGCAAACTGAAATTGACCTTTGTCACCATTTTTGCTGTTTTTACCCCATAACTCCATAACATTCAGTCACAGATAGTCCAAACTATACCTTTTTAGAATCTTTACGATCAGACAAATAATATGGTATATGTTTCAATATGATTGGAGGATTTTTAAATGTTGACCCCTGTGTAATCCTTCATTGACCCCTAACTGGCTACAGCTACCAATCTGGGAAGGTTATCATACATTTTTGTGTCGGCCATGGTATACTGAGGCTGGACTGTAAGTGTTGTTTTGCCCCCTTACGTGGTACCGATTAGGTCAAAATTGGTTTTGGGCTCATGGACTAAATACTCTGTACGTTGGTGCATCCCTCCAGGATCCCCAACAAGGTGCTGGACATCATAGCCAGCCAATACACAGCTGCTGTGAGTGCTGTGAGGAGCAGGAGCAGAATCTCTGACTTTTTCCCAGTGAATACTGGCATTCATCTGGGATGTGTTCTGACTTCCACAATCTTCAGTGCTTGCATGTACTGGATGTTTGGTAGGGTTGTGGAAACTTTCACTTTCACTTTATTTATATTTATATAGCGCCAAATCACAACATAGTCGCCCCAAGGCGCTTCACAAGGGTAAGGTCTAACCTTACCCACCCCCGAAACCCCCGAAACTTGTGGTTTAGGTGCGTTTGTTGACAAGGAAAGGTTTGCTGACCATGACTTCTCGGGCAATGCTGTGGTCTTTGCAGAATCAATGGATGCCCTGATGACAACACTTAAGAAGCTGATTGAGGAATCTGAGGATCTGGGTTTGAGATTGTGCTGGATCATAATTAAGATCCAGGCTTTCAATCATTTCCTGGACTCGGCCATCAGAAGTATATCTATATGTGGCCAAAGTGTCGAACTTGCAGAAACATTCACTTATCTTGGCAGTGACGTTCTGGGTCCTCGACGTTTGAGATCGAGAGATGCCTGGGAATAGTTTTTGGAGTCATGAGGTAGCTGGACAGAGGTGTTTGGCGATGCCAATATCTTTGCAGGAGAGCGAAGGTCCAAGTCTTCAGCAATATAACAGAAATGCTTAACCAGTGGTAATTTTAAATTGTTTGATTGCTCACATATTCTTTATGATGTTGTTCTGCAACAAGAAGCAAAATGCTTGAACACATGAGAAGTAACAGTACTTGCAAGATATCGAAAAAGAAATGGAACATCAAAAACAGAAGTCTTGTCTGACAAGATACGAAATATCAGCTAGAAAGTGATGAAAAAGAATGTCTCCCCTGAACTTCCCTGCACTGATTGGAATAAGAAGGGTAGATCATTCCACAGTCATTCTGAACATTTGACTGCTTTTACTCTCTGGGCTTGTAGCTTGTCAACAACATTATTAGGTAGCAGCATTTGCTCTTGTAACTCCAAAGCTCATACGTACCAACAAAATCCCCACCATGTGTCTATCACATCATCTCCAGAGCTATTTGTTTGACCTGGGTGTGTTGATGCAGAGCTGATGAGATGTTTGGCTCTGTTTTGTGTGTGTAATGTTTTGCTAATGTCTCTCCTATGACATTATCCGATCAGCTATTCTTAGCCAAAGGCTAATGCACATGGCGAACACAGACAGAGAGGAGTACAGCGGTCAAAATATTTGTTGCCTGGTTGGATACCAAGTGTAATCATGCCTTTGGAGGCACACTACAATGGAAATTTCAGTGGTTTTAGCCATAAAACAGCCGTTAAGTCCTGTCAATGACCTTGGGTTGGATAGTTAAGTGTGGTGACAAAATGCTACTGAAGAAATTTCCAGATGAATACTATAGAGGTAATGGTGTAGTAAAGATCTGGGGTTTTTGGGGAATTTTTTTTGAGGAATGTGTCCTCACTGGCAATCTCGCCCTTTATGAAAGTGACATCTTAGTGTCGAGTTTATTATTAGATATTGATAATATGGTATCTCATTGGTATTTATCATGAAAATCATGAAAAGGCCTGAAGGAACAGTGGAGGGGACAAAGGGATGCGCTAAAACAGTCTTAGAGCAGGTTCGACTCACCCATGTAGGACAAACTGGCCTCCACCTCCTACAGTGTCCTCATTAGCATCCTGAATCACCCCTTCTCATCTCCGTCTCTGCCCATCACCCACACCCATTTGGACAATAACACAACCCCCGCCTCTCATCCCCAATGCCAGTCCAAGAGATAGTTCCACTCTCACCATATCCACAACCACCCCAGTCATTACGATCAGACAGGTGAGATGGCAACTCACCATAACTGGAATTAACAAGGCCAGAGGACCTGACAATATGAACCTAAGGGTGCTTAAGGTGCATGTAGAGTAAGTGGCAGAAGTGTTCCTGCTTCTCCTTGACCTCTCCCTGATGCTGAAAAAGGTGCCTAAGCTCTACAAAACATCTTGCATAGTTTCTGTGCCCTGGAAGGGACATCCCAGTGCTCTCGGTTGTCTGACTTTAATGTCACACATTATGAAGACCCTTGAGAGGCTAAATGTGCAACACCTCAGGCCCGTGGTACAGCAATGCCTGTGCCTGCTCCAGTTTGCATTGTGAGAGAACACCGGCTATGACATTTTGGCCATGTAGCGTATTTCTCTGGGCATGATCCAACCCCAGTGCCTCAGTGTTGAGGACCCCAGCGGCTGAAGGAGGAGAAGGGGATGCTCATGTTTCACCTGGCTGCGGCACATAGATGGCTACTTTCAAGAGGTGGGGATGGCCTAGTTGTCTGCCTGGCTGGTTGCCATCCAGGACCCAAAACAGTTCCGTAGTGTGGTGGATGTGCAGCACCATTGCGTGCTCCCAGACCTGACCTAACCTGTTGTACCTATTGGTATTCTTTCTCTGATTTCATATTCACCTGTACTGCTGTCAACTTGACTTTTCCCTACGGGGAATTAATAAAGGTACATCTTATTTTATTCTATGATAATCACGGTTAAGTCTGTTCAAAGTTTTCAGGCTGTTCATGTTTACCTTTTTTATTATTTGCCTAGAGCAGATTAGGGATGTGAAGTGATAAGATTTTATCAGTATTGATTCCATTATCGATCCCTGATCAATTTTTTATGAAAAACTGTAGGCCTACCCACATTTTCAGTGTAAATGCAGCCGTTTTCTTTGATGCTAGATGTCAAGTCTGCCATCATGATGCACGAGTTTTTGCAGTGTGGAATTGTCAGAGAACCATGGTGGCATTAAGAGGAATTGATAACATCTGAGGCATACAATTCCAGTGGATTGAAAAATTTGCAACCGGTTCCAGTGAAGTTCCAAGCACATAATTGCTGCAACTGAGAATGATGTGCTTTTTTAATTGCAGTACAGGTCACTTACTCTGCCTCCTTCATGCAGTTTTCACCCTATCAGGGTTGGGATAAGAACTGGAGAATGTCCTATTTCAGTGACTGATCTGACATCAATACAGTCACTGACTTATTAATGCAGTCTACCTTACTGGGACTGTAATCTTCACTTCCTAGTTGTCTTTAAACCATTTGTTATTGGACAAATCACCAGACTGTATATGGTTGCTTAGCTGCAACATTTCTGTCACTGCCTGTTCTGACAATCCTGTGTCGTGCTTTTGTTCTAATTTGTTACTATGGCTATAGCAGATGGTCACCCCTCTGAGTTTAGTCTGCTTGAGGTTTCTTCCTATAATCAAAAAACACTGAGGGAGTTTTTCCTTACCACTGTCGTCAGTGTGCTTGCTCATGGTGTGGGTAAGGTCTAAACCAGTGGTTCCCAACCCTGATCCTCAGAGAACCTCTAACCTGCACATTTTCCATCTCTCCCTGCTGCTCCAAATGCTGATTAGCTCATTCAGGTGTGTGTTAGCTCTTCATTGGCTGAGCAAACCAGAATAAGTTAATCAGCTTTTGGTAGAGCAGGGAGAGATGGAAAATGCACGGGTTAGGGGGTCCTTGAAGACCAAGGTTGGGAACCACTGGTCGAGACCATGCTTATGTATTGTGCCTTGAGAGGACTTATGTTGTGATTTGGTGATGTATAAATAGATTGAATTGTTATACGGTTGAAATGTGTGAGTAGTGTTTGTGATATGTGTTTTTTTAATCAAATCATGGATTGTTACACATTTTAATGATGTATTGTCAACAAACATATTTGTATCAATGTTGAACCCCCTTTGAAAACTGAATCAGTGTTAAACTATTGTTCAAACCAGAGTTAGTAAAGTTGTTTTTCCATTAGTTATTTCTTTTATTTCTTTTTTTTTTCAGTTCAGTTTTATGTTCCTGTTAGGTTCTATTGCACATCGCTGTGCGCAGTGTACGTGTGTGGTGAACCCGCTAAAGGGTCTCTGATTGCTGCGCACTTAAAAGACCAAAGTCACTGTACTAGACTTTAGACCTGCTTTTATGCTTTCTTGTGATGGATGATAGGAATGCAGCAGTTTTGTGCTTGAACATACCTAAATTTTAGAGGAAAACGCCCATGGTGCCTTTGAGTGCATTTGGTATGGAAGGAAAATGGGCGCTGGACGTGTGTGGGGTGGAAACTAGCAATGACACCTGCACTACATTGTGCTGTGCTTTTTTGTATGCTGGAAGATAGGGCCCTAGGTTTTGTTTTTATAAATTTTTTGATGATTTTTAGATTATCTTGAAAGGCTTGTGACAGGCTGCAATTTAACATTAGCTGGTAGTATCTGTATGATTTGCTGCAATTTTATCACTGATTGAAATGAAGTTGCCTGTCTATTTTTTGTTGTTTAGTTTTATTCTCTGACAGAGGAGGGTTTTATAAAATTGCATTGTGAGATACAGCTGCTGTAGCTACTGGTGTAAGACAGCTTTCTGCATTTTGGGTGCTCCATCCATTCGTCCCGCCCCTATCTATTGAAGAGAATGTTATCAATTGGGCAAGATGACAGCATCACATGAGATTTTGGCTTAATTGTTTGCATGGTGAGAGTGAATAGGATTTAACATTCCATTTTATTTGCTGTCTATGGTGACATGGATGGAATATATGAGCTGGAATAACAAGTACTATGGGAAAAATATATCAGCTTTTAATTAACTTGGTATGACGCAACAGGCAGTTTAATCAAAGCAGTATAATTAATCATAGATGTGTTGATACTTCCTCTAAATTATTGCTAAATGAGTCAGAGAGAGGTAGTGAGAGGGCATGTGAGTCAAGAGATTGAGAGAGGGAGGAAAAGAAATGGAACGTAATTTAGCGAAGGTGGGAGAAAGAGAGAACAGCGAGAGGCAGGAACTATTCCAGTATGATAACCATCAACAAACCAGACAGTCTTTGAAAGATGGAAACACAGATGTTTGTGTTTCCCCTCAGGACAGGTAACATATGGTAAGAAGGCAGAGATTTGGCTGTAGTGTCCATTCAGACTCGGGCTCCTGCGGAAAACTACCAGAAGGAATGAACACTCTCCCTCTGGGAGGCATGTATAGGAAGTACAGCTTCCAGTGGGGAGGAACCAGTCTTTACACCCCCTACTGCTTTTCACATTAAGGCCACAGAAGCTACACCATGGTAGATGCCCATTAATCAAATGTAGTTTTTGGGAGCTATCACCTCAAGTCATACGTTTTATGGTTCATTCCACCTCTATGGTGTTTAAACCCCATTGCCTAAAATGGAAAAAAAATGTACATGCTGGTTTAATATCCTGTGACGAGCTAAATGTTGGATGGACAGAAAAACACAGTGGTTGAGAACGAGTTTGAATTTTTACAATTATTGAAGCATAATGTTCATATAATCGAGCAGTCTGAGAGTGTTGCAATCTCATAACCTGACAGTGCGCTTTGCGTTGGTATTTCAATTTTAAGACATCTAGTGTTAATAAATAACCACTAGAATTTATTGTCACAAATTTTTTTTTAAATGATTGAAATGTCTGGTTCATTTCTGCACAGGAATGAAGTAAGTCCTTTCACAAACCAGATAACCTGGTTCCATCCTTTAAAGTGCCTATCTTTAGTAAATGAAACACGAAATAAGACAGTTATTCATAATAAATAAATGATTAGGGAAATATTGGTGTATTTTGTTTTATTTTTGGTGTCACTGATCATGATATATCAAGCAATAAAGATGCAGAATTTAGCATGAATTCCTCTTCCTGTTTGAAAAGAATATTGATTTCTGGCGGGTAGGCCAGTCACAGCCATTTGGGAAAGTGCTTTGAAGAAAACGGGAGGTAAGAATTTGTTTACATTTAGAATTTGTGTTTTTAAAGTTGTTTTTCATGGATTATGCCGGAATGGTGAACAGATGTGTTGTGGGGGGAGGGGGAGGGGGGTGTAGTAACAAGTAACACCAGTCGTGAGGGCTACAGTGTAATAAAGCCTGTGTCTCATTGAGACACGCTGTTTGGAGAGTGTGACGAGGCGCTGCTGTCTGTGTGTGTACGGGTGCGCGACTGCCGTCTCCCGCCTCACTCACTCTCTGTCTGCCCCCCTCGCTCCCTCTCTCTCTTCCTCTCTCGCTTGCGCATGTTATGGAGATATTTATTGATTTGTGTACGGGGGAAGTTAAAAACAAACGTCCATGATGAACCCATTCACGCTCCTCTGTGTCTGAATGCGCGTGGGTGTTTTCGCTCTTCTGTCTCTATCGCGTCCGCTCGCAGCAATAAAATAAAGGAACCCGCAGGCAGTCACAGAAATCACTAATATGAAATAAATATAAATATTCCAGTGTCATTACTGTTAATAACAAGCTGTGAAGGACGAAGTCCGGACGGAAACTGGGCTGGAGTGCAGATCCAGACAGCTAACTGGTGGATCCCGAGGTGAAGTCGCGATTCTGGATAAAAATGGCTGCGTTTTTGCCGTGAGTCTTTTTAGACGCCCTGTGACATGTTTTATTTTTATCACCTTGATCAAATCTCATACAAGCTAAATACTTGGTGGAAATGATTTTTAACATGGTATAGAATTAAACAAAAGTTAGTAGTGGCTGGACCAAGATATGCACTTTAATTGCACATTTAGAAGATTTTCATTCCTGCAGACCTGGTCAGAATTATTGCCACACCTGATTTTTAAGTACAGGATTTAAAATATCTTCAGAAATAAGTGCAAATGAACCAATTTTGGATATTCAACATATTTAATAAAATGTCCAAACTTTTTGAACAAACTTATTTTTTAATGCTTTCATAGGGAAAGCATTTTTCTATGCAGATGTTCATATTCAGTCACACTTGAGTGCATCCTGCACAGAGACTAGTTGAATTGTTTCCACAAATGAAATATGACATTTCTGGACCCTATAATACAATAAAGCCGTAGTGAACCAAAACTATCATTGTGCAGTTGTTGAGTCTGGATCAGAGTTTCATTAATGTCGTCAGTCTCAGTGAACCAAATCAAAGTTTTGAGCCAAATATGTATGAGAGCGGGACAAAGTGTTCTTGACCTGGTGACAAACTCAGACAGGGTTCATGGATTAAATGCAAAGAGGACCAATGGATATTCTCTGGTTTTACATTCTGAATATAAGATATTGATATAAATTCAAAAGGTTTCTCATAAATCTCTGCGATCATGATTAATTAACAGACTGCTCGTTAGCATGTGTGTGGATTTAGTTTTCCATGGAAAACAGACAAACCAATTCACAAATTTACCCAAATAGCAGAAACACTCTTTTTTTTTTTTCCTGTTTATTCTGACATTTGACATTTCATTTTGCATGAGAAAGCGTCTTCACTATGAGGCGGTAGGGCAACATAACACTGCCACTCATGCCATAACACCCGTGCTTTACAATAAATACGATTTTACCCATCGTAATTTGTCGTTAAAAAAATGGAAGGTCAGTATGTGGCAGTTGATGTTGATATTGTGGTGGCCCGCCACAAATGTATGAAAAACGCTGCTTTCTGCTTTGTCAGTATTGGATACATCTATGCAAATAATTGGAAAATTTTTCACTTTTGGCATAAGTGTACTTAGTGTACTGTGACAACTTTTGCTCAGAAAATCTCACATTTTTGTGTCCTTTCTTTGCATTATTTTGCCACAGATCAGCGCATCTTTCAATTAGTCTGGTGCTTTGACTACTGTTTCTCTCGCTATGGTGAATCAGACATAAAATGATGCAATACTCCATAAAACAAATGATGTGTGTTGTCGTTGTCACGTTCGAACATTACATTAGCATAGGACCAGTTTCATTTAACTTTCAAAATATATTAGGTAATTTGTTTATTTTAATGACTAGCCTGCACTCAGACAACAGCTAACATTAAGAATATAAATTATCATCTCGTCATTTTGCACAAGTGCACATTATGTATCAGGTAAAATAATGTATTCTCATATAAAAGCAAAAATTAAAAAAAATCTGTCTAATACATAATGTTGTAAAGGTTAAGGGCTGGACTAATGCAATCTGACATTATAATGCTAAGGCTCACAGATCTACCATTTGTGATAATAAGCAGTTAAGCTAATCGATTCCAACCTTGTACTTTTTCAACATCAGGCCTGTGTACTCAACGTTTATGATGGTTCGTGGTTATGCTAATTCATTATAACATCAAGGTCGCAAGCAGTTACACTAATCTACTTTTAAAATGGTTGCAAAACATGAATGTGGTTTAGGAGCACTCTGTTTCACTTTCTAGTAACTGGAAGCAACCACAGAACAGAACAGGGCGTTTAGTAAAATAATCAAAATTAACCACTTTGTTAGTAAAATAAATGCTCTGTATTTTTTCATGAAAGCAATTTCTTAACTTTGAATGAGTGATAATCTGCAGACTCTGTGTAGTTTGCGTCAATATTTTTTCTTTGTGTCTTGTTTCTCTCTCTTTCTCTCTCTCTCTGATGTGTGTATGTGCGAGCCGACACACACACACACACCACTGTACTATGTAGAACAGTTGTGTCTTGTTCAGTGTGCAGTTTGACCTTTATGCAGACATTGATTATTGATATTCTTTTACAAAATATGTTGTGTATAACAATTTTAAAATATCCACCAGAGTGTAATACAGCTTTACATTTAAAATATTTAAATTATAGTTCACGATATATGCCATTAAGAAATAATACAGTAGGCCTTTTGAACATAAAATTAATTTGCTTTCATATTTCTTAATTTAAAGGGGTAAAATTACATAGAGCATTACTTTTCACAAACATAGAAAGGAGGCCAAGGAGATCTTGATGATCTATATCGCACATAGTCTAAAGCGCATAGCGCAAGTGGAATTTAGATGGTGGATACAAGTGAGAGGTTTTCTGACGTGTTAACAGATCTGCATACATCAAAACGCCTGAGGATGCCCCATTCCCTTGAATCTCCTACTCCTCTCCTTTTAAGGCGCAGTCACACCTAGACGTTTGGGCCAATGTAGACGAACGTATTTGCAAACGTCTGTGTTCACTACCCTCCACTAGCCTCTGCTGGGCTGTGCCATCCTCCGCTGATGAACGTCGACCGCGACCAAAAATTTTCAACATGTTTAAAATTTCTCGGTGTTTGCCGACGTACCTCTGGCTACGTTGCAGACCGTTAGAGAAAGTTAATCTCCACTAGCCGTCGCTAGCCTCCGCTGGCTAGCGTTTGGGTGCTGCTTCGCCCTGCCTGCTCAGAATCACTGGACCGTGGTGTGTCGAACCCCTCTCCCGCACGTTGCCACGTTGGCAAAAGTCCCGCTTGTTCTAATGGAGCGCTTGCTAACATCTGCCTCCACTGGCCTCCGCTAGCATCATGTTGTGGAATGCCGTGCTACGTTTGAGGTTCGCTACCAAACTCCGGCAACATGATTTTTGCTGACGTTTGGCCACCTTTCTCGACCTGTCCCTGTGTTCACCAAACGCTGGGGTAAACGTCATAGTGTGACTTTGCCTTTAACAAGGACCTTGTAATTTGGGAAGAAGGAAGCAAAAAAAAAAAAAAAAAGTATATTTTCCATGGTCTGCCCAGGAAGAGTATAGGATTCTCTTGTTCCATCCATCCCTTTGTAAAGGCCAGTTTGTAACACATATGACCGAAGCTGGAGACAATGCTGCACCATTGATCGTTATTTAGCCTTTGTGTTTCTATACTTGTTCTCTTTCCCTCCTTTGCCCATTCACTGTTTTCATTTTTGTGCATATTTTTTCTGCCTTTTCTTGTTTTGATAATTCATTCAGTTGGTTTTTTGTCACTAAACTGTATTTGTTGATGTGCTTTTTCAGGGTTTGTTTATTTAGTGTGTGTTTAGAAAATATATGTACACGTGTGTGTTGTCAGAAGTGATGTGTCAATTAGATGGAGTAGAAAAGGCAGGGCCAGAGGTCAGAGGTTGGACAAGGTCGT
>OMMV01047457.1:0-11137 GCA_900302635.1 Chatrabus melanurus | reverse complement strand
TTTATGAGTGAATATCTCGAGTACACTTGTGATTATACGTGATGGGAGGGGTTGGCTGTTCTTCCAAATGACACTGGATGGGATGAATTTATGTATTCGAGTCCAGGTGTAGGATGTGTCCAAAGAAATATTTGAACCTTTACAGGAAAACACAATAAAAGAGGTTTGGACTGTAAAAAAAAGAAAGAAGGTGTTTTGTTGATGTGTATTTGACATATGCCAATAGATAGCAGTATATATAAATACATAGACGTACACATGGGTCGGCTGATATTTTGACAGTCTAACATTTGGCAAAAATGCAGCAATATACGGTCTTGCACACCTCCGTGGACACGTGCACATTCTCGATTTCTCCTCCTCCTCTTTCTCGCCACATATCCACAGATCACCGTTGAGATTTGTTGGGGTTAATTAATAGCAAAGCGTCATTGAGCAGCATGTTGCTTAATTGTCTTACTTTTTAATAAAAAAAAGTTCACTTGTTCTACATTGGACAGAAATCAGGCTCGGGTTCATGGGGTGATGCATTTTGTGAAACAGCTTGCTGACTGTGGTGTTTCGCTTTGAATTTTGAAGACAATGAGTGAAGGAGAGAACAGTATGTGATATTAGCTGTGTGGCCTGCCTCGTCACTAATGTAGCCACTGCAGCACCATGCCTAGTTCTTAAGTTAATTTCAAAATAATGTTGCCTTGTATTCAGAAGAGAGCCGCAGGCAGTGCAATGATTTTTCATCTCTTTCAGTCACTCTTCAAAAAACACACTTTGCACATTAGGTGGCTTTCCTCCTCTAAGCTGTGGTTGATGATGTGGGTTTTTTTGTTGTTGTTTTTTGTTTTTTAAAAACAAACTATTCACGTTCTCCTTTGGGCATGACACACGGGTTTTAACTTTGCAAATCTCACTGACTGAATCACGGGGAATGACGTCACGTTTGTTTGTAGAACTCATACTGTTGACCAGGAAATCTTTGCGGTACTGTGGCATTTTCAAACCACGGTATACTCTGAAATCGGTAATGCGCCCATGCCTCGACACAACGTATGAAATGTAACAATATAGTCTCATGACTTGCATCCATATTTTATTTGCATTTTTGCTTTTAATTGAGAGCTTAGTGAGTAGAGACATGCAACAGACAGCGTTTCCTTTTGGATTGCCTTGTTAGCACGTGGTCAGGCATTATTTAGCTTCATTACTTAAACTTTATCGAAACTTTAGGGATTGATATCCATTGATTGGTTGATATCGATACGTCATACAAGTCCAGTGCACCACTTTTGTGGTGCTCTGTTGGATGTGAAGATGGTTGCAGATGGAGGGAGAGCACCCATATTGCACAGGAGGAAAGGCTGCAGATATTTGAGAACACCCCCCCCACTCTCCCTTACTTAAATCGGGATAAGAGTGTGGGATCAGCGTGCCAGAAAATGGTCTGGTTGGGGGCTAATCTGCTCCTGGCTAATAGCTCTTGATGATATACGCTGTGCAGCTGTGGCAGGAAGGTAGGCCAACAGCTGTGGCCCACAGGCCGATTATCAAATTTCAGCCACAGACAGCAAACAAGCCAACAAACAAGCGGCGCAGCACAATCTCACCTCCTGCTGTGGTAGACAAACTAGCAGGAACGCTTCGAGGGTGGTCAATACTAAGAGAGAGTGTATTAAAGGAAAAAAATACTCTTTGGATGCTCATTTATTTCATATATTAGTTGTAGAAACGGTAGGTGAGGATCTGCTACAACATACTGTATACTTCTGGTTGTTTTTCCTACCTTTGTAGTACTCGCCAAAGCCATTATTGCCTCAGCCACTCGGCAAAGGAGGGCAGGCGCAGTTCTGACTTATTACTTCCCCATCTACTGTTGATGGTATACGTTTGGGAACTTTAATGTAGATTTACTGAAAACAGCAACATAGTGGAAATCTTGGGGTGTAAGTGGAGTTGGTTAGCCTTAAGCCGGTATCTGATTGAGGGACGACTGTGACGTCCGAATTTTTAGACGACTGCTAGACAAATTTGGCCAAGTTTTTGGCGACACTTTTTGACGATCGATTAACAAATTAGACGACCGCTTGTTGAAGAATATTTGATGAATATTCGCTAAGCGGCTGTATGTCCTCAAGTCGTTAATTAGTCGCTAACGACCGGCGACCACATTTTGACCACGATCCAACCTTGTAGCAAACGAAGCAAACTGGGCGACTGAAACAGACCAGGGGGGCGACTTGGTAGTGCTCTATTGATCACTCCTTGGTGAGTAAAAAGACTAGAGAATAGTTAGTTAGCGAAAATAAGCAGTCGTTCATTCGCCACCAGGGTTTTGAACATTTTCAAAATCTGCAGGCGAATGATGCATTCGTGTAATTTATCGTTGTTGGAATGTCTTCCTACCATAGTGTGCATTTCAGCTCTGAGGGTCTGAATATCCAGATAAAAATGGCTACACCTGTGGGGTAGTTGTTTTATCCAGCAGTGTCAAACTGTGAAATTTGAGACTTGTCTGCGGTAAAGTTCAAGGAATGCCGTAATGCACCGTGCAGAATCCACGGCTGTGACTTTGGCCAAGGACTCGTGACCACGCGTGCACAAACATTACTCAGAGCCTGGAAACATTCTGCCGCTTCTGATTGTGCATGTTTGCCAGAGAGGACATTCTTTAGATTAACAATGCAGGTGGGTGGTTTGTAGGACAAGGATTTGGCAGCCTCGTTGACTGGTCAATGACAAGTAAAAGATCAGTGATTTTAAAAAGCGACTTGTGAGTAGTTGAGCTTTTCCCTGTTCACCCTACGCAGCACTAATCTGTTGACTGTTTGACGTTTGTGGGAATGCAGAGCTTTTTAAATTTATTTTTGGTTCCGCTTTTTGAAGCGGAACTTAAAGGAAGAGCTGTGTGATCTGAAATGGATATCTAATATGAATTACCAAGGATAACCGCTTTTAGATGCAGCACTAAGGTGATTAGCCAGGCTTTTTTCAAAGGCACTTGTGTTTGGAATGTTTTTATTTGTATTGACACCTATGAAAATCAATGTTTCCACCCACCAGAGCTTAAATCATTTGATCTGGGTCATGATGAGTGCTTTCACTTTTGGCACTTAAAGTATATTTTGATACTGACGCCTCCACGCTATGGAATCCGGAGAAAAGAACCAACACCAATAGGCCTCAGGGCCTCTGTAGGACTTATTACTACTTTTGCTACTACTTCTTCATCTTCTTATTCTTGAGCTTCATAAATCATTTGATCTGGATCATGACTACTTTCACGTTTGGCACTTTATATTTTGATGCCAATACTTTTGTACTTGAGTAAAATTTTCAATGCAGGACTTGGAGTAGGCCTATATGTAGAGCAGGTAGCTTCGTGGGATAAGGAGCTGGGATACTAATATGTAGACCTGGGTTTGATTCCTGGTCACACTATCGATCTGTGTTTTCGGACAAGACACTTCATCTGCTTTGTCCCAGTCCACCCGGCTGTAAATGGGTACCAGCCTTGGCTGTGGAAGTAAACTGCGTCCCGGCGTAGACTGATTTGCTTCATGCTACGGAGACCAGGGATAAGCAACGGCACCAATGGGCCTCAGTGCCTATATAGGATTTATAGGAGTATCTCTACAGTGTGGTATTGCTACTTTTACTTGAGTAAAAGATCTGAGTACTACTTCCACCACTGGTCACGTCAGGTAATATATCTGTGGAAACACGTATCGCTGCACATCACATACAGATAATTTCATGCAGATTGGAATACTTTATTGAGCTGTAACTTCAGGATTAGGCATGTCACCTGAGACAGAAATCAAAATGTCATAAATAGCATTAACAGGTTAAAAAGAACCTCAACATCTTGCCCCATATCTGTCAGATTTTGGAAAAGGACTCTGTAGAATATGTAGAATGTCTGTAGAATATTTGTCAGTCAGAGGCGTAGAATCACTCGTGGAAACCAAACCGTTGGAAATCACTCGTTTTCTCAATCCATTAGAAAGCTTTGAATTTAGATCGGGACCCGGATCTGTCTGATAGTTCTGCTCTGCTGCCCTTTGTTTTCACATCAACACAGAGCTCTAATAAGGCCAGCTGACATCAGCTGTGAGATCCTCTCATCATTCTCCTGTTGACTGTTGTTTATATCAGCGCCTCAGAATCATTTAACAGCTGTTTCATATGAATAATAACCTCCGGAGAGGTAAACCACATACAGATAAATGCATGCTGCTGGTTTGACGGAAGGCGGGCACAGTCTAATGCAGCACCGCGTGGGCGCGATTGTGAAAACGTGCACATTGCACCAAACAATGGGTGGGCTGAGTGAGATCAAGCATCACAGTGGAAAGCCGCTGAATGATGTGTGAATTTTACACCACTGCATGCATACTAGCTTGACTTTCTGCTCCAAAGAGCGAGGTTATCCTCGCAGCGTGGGAAGCGGGCTTCGCCACTCGCCGAACTCGCCGCAGTCCAACTGAGCAGGTTGGTTTTTTCACAGTGCAGAGATACTTTGTGGCTCATTACCAGCTCCAACAAGCAGGACACTAAGAGCACAAATACACGGCAGGGTAATCGCTGGCTCGTATGTGACATCCCTGATCGGCCGAAGACTTCGGCAGGTTAAGACCACAATCAAAAGAAGTATATTAGCAATTTCAGTGTAAAAGTCCTTTTAGCCACGCTGTAGCCCATTAACTACAAAGCGCATACTTATAAAATATATTACATGAGAATTATTGTCACCCTATATTTTCAGAGAATTTAAAATATCTCCAGAAATAAATATGAATATTTTTATATTGCATATAACAACATTTTTAAAAATGTCCAAAGTTATTGAACAATAAAATACTTTCACATTGTGAAATAAAAAAATAGAAATACAATACACGTCAATGCATGACACAATATTTCAGAATTTACAGCGAGTCATCCCTTTGACAGCCAAATATTTATTTTTATTTTTATTTATTTTTGTAAGACAGGTCAGGGGATGGCTGCATGAACATTTCCCAAGTCGTTAAATATGTCTTGGACTTGGGAGTAGGCAGTTCTCAAAAACTGACTGACCATGCAAGATGGAGACTAACAAGGGAAGCCACCAACGTGCTAGCCTCCAGTAGCCTGTGCTGGCCTTCACTGGTATTCGCTGATGAACGGCGACCGTGTCCAAAATTTTCAACATGTGGAAAAATATTTCAGCGATTGCCAACGTACCTGTGGCTTCGTTGGAGACCGGTAGAGAAAGTTGATCCCCCACTACGTCCAAGGTAGCCTTCGTTAGCATCCGGTAGCCAAAGTTACTGGTGCGATGGTCTATGTTGGGTGCTGCTTCGCCCTGCCTGCTCAGAATCTCTGGACAGCGGTGTGTCGAACCCCTCTCCCGCACGTTGCCATGTTGGCAAAGGTCCCGCTTGTTCTAATGGAGCGCTGGCTAACGCCCGCTTCCGCTGGCCCCCACTAGCATCACGGTGTGGATTGCAGTGCTGCGTTTGAGGTTCGCTACCAAACTCCTGGAACGTGACTTATGCTGACATTTGGCCAATTTTGTCTCCCTTTCACTACGTTCACCAAACATCTAGGTGTGACTGACAGAAGCCTGCGACTTTGGGTTTGCATATATTTCTGCTGGTGGGTTTCCAGGAAGGAGACGGCCACACTAAGCACACTAAACATACGCTCTCCAAATGTTTGCTTGTCACATTTCTGAGGTCATCTAGCTACTTGTGCATAGAAAGTGTACTCTTCTTCATCATCTTCTGTCACACTAACCACCTGCATGTTTTTCTTCACCACATCCATAAACCTCCTTTTTGGCCGCCCTCTTCTCCTGCTTGGTGGCTCCATCCTCAGCATCCTTCTCCTGATATGCCCTGCTTCCCTCCTCTGCACGTCTCCAAACCACCTCAAGCTCGCCTCTCTGACTTTGCCTCCAAACTGTCCTACCTACAGTGTCCCTCTGATGTTCTGAATCCTAATCCTGTCCATCCTTGTCACTACTGAGGAAAATCGCAGCATCTTCAGCTCTGCTACCTCCACCTTGGTCTTACATCTTTTTGTTAGCCCCGCCGCTTCTAAGCTGTACCACATAGCTGACTGTCTTCTGTCTTGTAAACCCTTTCACTCCACCCTGCCTGCACTCTTCATTACTTTGAACAGCTGACCCCAAGTATTTAAACTCGTCAGCCTTGACCACCTCTTCTCTTTACAACCTCACTATTCCAACATCCTCCCTCTCATTCACATACATGTACTGTGTTGCGCCTACTGACTTTCATTCCCCTTCTTTCCAGTGTGTACCTCCACCTCTCGAGGGTCGCTTCAACCTTCTTCCTACTCTCACTACAGATCACAATGTCATCTGCAACCATAGTCCATGGAGACTCCTGTCTGACCTGTCAACCTGTCGGTCTCCTTTGCAAACATGAAACGGCTCAGAGACTATCGTCGATACAATCCTACCTTTGCATTGAACAGATCCGTCATTCCTTTTGCACACGTCACCGCTGTCACACTGTCCTCATACATATCCTACACCACCCTCACATACTTCTCTGCCACTCTCGACTTCCTGATCAGAATACCACAACACCTCTCTCCACATCCTGTTATAACCATTCTCTAAATCCACAAACGCACAATGCAACTCCATCTGACCTTCTCGATACTTCTCCGTCAGCACTCTCAGAGCAAACGTCCTAACTGTAGTGCTTTCTCTGCATAAAACCATATTGATCCTCACAGATCTTCATCTCTCTCTCTCTCTCTCCAGCGTAGCTTCTATTACTCTTTCCCAGTTAATCAACTTTATGGCTCTCTAGTAACTACAGCTCTGCATATCAGCCCTTTTCTTAAAAATCGGTACCAGTGCATTTCTTCTTCACTCCTCAGGCGTCCTCTCGCTTTCCGCGATTTTATTCAGCATTCTGTTTTTAAAAACTCCACTGCTATCTCTCAGAAGCATCTCGATGCCTCCGCAGGCATGTCATCTGGTCCGCCATTCATTCTCTTCATGGCTTGGTTCTTGTACCCTGAACAAACACACATTGCACAGTCACGTTATAATATTGTGAATGCTGTTTTGGCAGTGTGACTGCGTTTATGCAGATTTGAGCCTTGAATGAACTTTACCGGGAACTTTATTTGGTGCTGCATAATAATAGTCTGCATGAATTTTGTGGAAACGTAATTCATTGTCATTTCAAATGTAACACTTTGGATGCAGTCAAACTGGAGGCATAAATGTCTGAAATGCGCTTTAGAATTTTGAAAGATGACTTGGGAACTGCAGCAGAGGAGGTCTCAAAACAATTACATTACTGCAGGTTCACCTCCCTGTGAATTCTTGTGCATAAGTATTAGTTTCCTCAGTCTGTTCAGGAAAAGCCTTACGCTGATCATGTTTTATGATCTTCACTGTCTTTAAAAACGTATAAAGACGTCGTCGCTCTTGATCCTTTTCATTTTCCGTTTCAGATGCCCTTTGTCGCTCATGATACACCTCCTAACCAAAACCACGGGCAGTCGATCAGTCTCTGCAGCGCAGTGTGTGAGAAGTAGGCCGTCTGACCTCAGCTGCTTTTGGAAATGTTACATCCTCTCATTTTTCCCATTCCATTTGCAGAGCTGAAGGCCTCTCCGGCTGCAGGCCCGGAGAAAGGGATGTGCATTTGCTTCCTGCCAATGAACACTACACCCCGCCCTTCCTGCTTGACTCATGCCACATATACTTAGACAGACAGACAGACAGACAGATGGTGTTATCTTTTCTGTGACTTTTTCATTCTGACGCAAATGGAAGCAAAGCTAATTCTGGTCAGTGGAGAGTTTAGCACCTTGATTGCTGCAGTCTGCATAAACGCACACATGTGTGTATATATATATATTTTAGTGTGTTTTTATTGTAGCTGTTGTGCAAGTGTGTGCCAGAAGGGAAATGATAATGCAGTTGTGCACAGGCATGCAGAAGGAAAACACATGGTTGCTGTGGAGAATGATCCATCCTGTCACTCTTAGTGGGCGGTCACATTAGAGACTGGGTCGAGTGACATGGGCAGGGCCGAAAAGTTGGCGAGGTGGTGATATCTTACCCTCCTGGCTGCCGCAGCTATTGTGTTATCAATGTCGAGCTAAGCATCATTAACAAACGTACAATTTTATGATTTATTATTTGGCAAAATCTCTGAGTCACCAGCTAAATTTATCCAGTGGACACATATTGAGAGAAAACATTATTTACTCGTAAACAAGCTTAACAAGCCTTTAAAGCTACAGTGTGTAAGATTTCAGGGTGTTTGTAGGCAGAAATGGAATATAGCATTCATACCCATCTGTTCATTAGTGCATAATTACCTGCAACAACAAATCGATGTGTTTTCATGAGCTTAGAATGAGCCCTTCATATCTACATGGGAGCGGGCCCTCTCATGGAGGCTGTCATGTTGATACAGTAGCCCAAAAGGGACATACTCACTCCGCCTTTCGTATTTCGCAGTGCGGCCGGAAGACTGAGGATAAAAGAAGAGGAATCACTGGTTGCTCCCCTCTACACCGTCGACTGGTTGCTAACTAACAAGTTTGAGAACCCTCATTTTTGGGAAATGGAGGATCATAAATTATTGTTTCACACGAGAAGGCAACGGAGCATGAAGCCCCGTCGCTAAAGAAGCGAAAACATGAAGGGGAAACACCCTACCCATCATTTAATACCGGTTTTACGTTCCCCTCCTGTTGTATATTTTCCCCCGTATTTGGCAGCGTGGTGGGCGTCATGTATCTCCTTGTGGTTGCTAGATTAAAGTGTTAGCTGACGCGAAGGCAAGCGCCGCATCCAGCAGGGGGCAGACACGTCTGTGGGGTATTACGTCATCTGGTGCATCAAAGTTCACCAGATTTTAATCACTTTGTCGTCATGCCTTTTTTAAGTTGGAGATGCACAAAATGATAGCATTTATTGGTTTTTGATTTATTGCTTATACAAGTTGGTTGGTTTGGCCTAACCCACTCATTCACTCGTGTACATTTTTGCCGTAGTACATGTCCATGCTGTTACCAGCTCGGGGAAGCAGGCCTTCCTCAAAAAATGAGTGATATAAAGGAAATCTCATTATGCCTTTGTTTGTTCCTCTTTTCCTCTTCTAAGAAGCAGTTGGCATCTCAGTAATTCTGAGAAGTCCATTGTCCACTCAAGCACTCCGTTTCTGTCCTCTTTGGGTGAAGAGTAAAATCCGCTAAAGTGGCACAGATGAGTCTCACTGTGCCGATGACAGACAGAGAGCTGGTGGGTTAGAAACAGCAGATTCCCAGAATGTCCACTGTGCAGAATTTTGAGCCAACACGCAAGACGGACAGCTCACGTCTGTGGTAACTGCACAGCTGCCGACCAGTGAAATGCAAAAAGCCGGAGCAGTGGAGACTGCTGATGGCTTATGTGACAAAGCAGGAATCTCAGACTGGATCAGCCAATCATGGAAAACCCTTCCCAGACAGCCGGTGTGACTTTTTTTTCATTCGTCTGTAAGCAGAGTGCCGCTGATGCGGGACAGGACACTGACGAGCCTGGCCGCTTCCTTCTTCCTGTGAAAGGATGGCTGCAGGGGAAGCGGCGGGACTGCTGAGGGAGGATACGACCTCGTCAGGAAGCGTGAAGTTGAGACAGCCTTTAGTTTGTCATGCCCAGTCACTTCCACCGCCAAGTCCCAAGAGATGTCGACCTCCTCGGCAGGGCTGTGCGTGTGCACACGTGTGCCTGCAGTCGTTTGGGACCAAGAAGTCAAATCCATTGCACTTTGACCTCCTTTATCACATTTTTTAGGGGTTGTGGACAAATTTGGGGTTAAATATTTCTCTGAAGAAGTTTCTTTTTCACCCAAACCTTTTAGCCGTAGTTATCAAAAACTACTGGACCAATATTCATGAAACTTGCTGATGGGCCTGGAACAAACCTGGAATAAATGCCATTATAACGTATGGCATATCCAGGATATCGTGATTGATTTCATTTGCTTATTTGTAACATTGCATGATAAGATGTTTTTGGACATTTTGCTTATGAAACCGTAGGAGATAAACTTGTCAAAGGGATAAAACGGTTGGACTGAAGGAAAAAAAAGAAAAGGAATCAGTGGTTGCTCCACTTTACACTGTCTACTGGTTGCTTGTGCAGGCTAAGAAATTTGAAAACCCTCATTTTTGTGAAATACAGGATCATACATATTGTTTATCACAAGAGAAAACAAGGGAGCATGAATCCCCGTCGCTAAAGGTGCAGTCACACTGTGACGTTTACCCCAGCGTTTGGCGAACGCAGCGCAAAGTCAAGAAAATTGGCCAAATGTCAGCAAAAGTCACGTTCCCGGAGTTTGGTAGCGAACTTCAAACGCAGCACGGCGTTCCACAATGTGGAGCTAGTGGAGCTTAGCAGAGGCGGGCATTAGCCAGCGCACCATTAGAACAAGCGGGACTTTTGCCAACGTGGCAACGTGCGGAAGAGGGGGTCGACACACCGCTGTCCAGTGATTCTGAGCAGGCAGGGCGAAGCAGCGCCCAAACGTTAGCCAGCATAGACGATCGCACCAGTAATTTTGCCTAGCGGATGCTAACGGATGCTAACTTGGCTTTAGCGGAGATTAACTTTCTCTAACGGTCTCCCAACGTAGCCAGAGGTACGTCGGCAAGCGGCGAGGAATGTTAAACATGTTGAAATTTTTGGATGCAGTAGACGGTCATTGGCGGAGGACGGTGGAGCCCAGCGTCGGCTAGCAAAGGCTAGCGGACACCGTTGTTTGCAAGTAAGTTCGTCTACGTTGGCCCAAACGTCTAGGTGTGACTGCGCCATAAAGAAACGAAAACGTGGCGACGGTATAATTCAGTCTGCAACCTCGCCACGAGATGACAGTAAGTCCTACACACTGTAGCTTTAAGAATAATTGTAATTTTATTGAATCACTGCTGCTCTTAACTCGCCAAGCCCCGCCCACTTTCAGATGACCAAATCAAGTAGTTTCTGAGATGGTGTCCTGTGCACAATTTTGTCACATGCTGTACGTCGCCTCGCAGAAATTAAAGACGGTCTAACTTGTAACTTTCCCTCATAGTTTTTGCAACATTATCTGTTCATCGTATCAGCTACAGC
>OMMV01047423.1:8075-18285 GCA_900302635.1 Chatrabus melanurus | reverse complement strand
GCACGGCTTGAAGAAGGCGTGCCCGCCGTCGAAAGACATCCTGGCCACCGGGGGGCAGGGGCAGGACGGTTGTTGAAGTTAAAACTAGGGAGGGTTTAATTGAATACCAAATTGGGAGAAAAAGGGAAAAAAATTAGATTGCATGAATTTATTGAGTTTCAGGCTTTAGTTTTCCTTCCACAGATCTCAAGCATTTGCCACAAACTCGCCTCCATGTCCATGGTCATCTGGTACAGAGAGAGAGAGAAATCCAACACTGACAGAAAACAGTGTGGTACCTGATTCTGGTTGGGTTCCAGTGTCATCTTTGGGGGGTCCAATAGATACGTGGTGGCTTGGCTGTCACACTGGAAGTGGAACTGGACCTCAGCCCTCAGAAAGGAATCATTGATGATCCACAATGTCTCTGAATTCTCTGGGTATTTACTCTCCTTATATCTACAAAGACAAATTACTGTATACATATTCAAAATAATAAAACCCACAAATAAAGGTTCTTGCTGCCTTTATGCACCTCACCTGTCTCTGGTCTTGCTACAGAGCAAAGGTCCAAACTCAAAGACTCCAGGTTCAACCACATAAGTCTTCTGGAGTCCTTCTTCCATTTTTGGAAACTTCTTACTCAGAGCAAAAAGAGTCCTGAGGGAAGCACATACGATAACCTGTTGAACTCTAACAGCCCCCTTTAATTTATACAGGATGTAGCTGTTTAAAGCTGCAGTGTGACATAAAAGGTGAGGACAGTTTTTAATGGAGAAATGATTCAATAACGATGTTTCAGGAAGCGTGGAGACTGACTTGTAGTCTTTGCAGACGGAGGGATAGGTGCTAACTCCTCTGCAGAGGAGCTGGTAGCTTCTCCGTGCGCCAAGAAGCTCAAAGTTGAACGTTTGTTCAAACTTTCCTGGCGTGTCCGAGTAGAACCAGATCTTCAGAACCACCTCTCCATTGGCTGGCACAACCCAGCGGAAGTTTTTCAAGCTGCAGACAAATACGTGCACAAAAACAAACACATATCGACAACAGCAATACATGAAAAACAACAACATGCTGGTTTTTGCTTCATTATGAAATATATTATTACAAATCAGGGGGAAAAAAAACAACAGAATAGAGAAATAAAAACTCAAATACTCCTGTACTTTTAGAATGTACTTGTGGTTTTTTCTTGCCTTTGGCTGCGTTTAAGCTCTAATTTTTCCGGTTGTTGGACTTGTTCACTGATGTCAGACAAGGAGACGTGAGAAAGAGAGGAACCAGAACGGTCTGGTTTCTTTCCTTTTGCCAAGACTGGAGTTTGTCTCTTGCCTTTCTGACTCTCTCGGCTCTTTCTGTCCTTGTCCTTTGATGCGGTAGGATCCTCGGTGGAGCCTTTGGAGCGACTTCTGGAGGATCCTGCAGCCGTCTCTTCCTTTAGTACACAAAAAACACGCCAGCGGCTCAAACACAAACATCATTTAGATTTTACAAACTATTGTGTTGTTCAAATTAATTTGTAATGTGGACACTATTTCTTTTCCCACGTCGACGTGGGTGTGTTTGCAACCCTTGTTTCTTCAAATCTGGACTCATTCTATCCACCTTCACTTTCAGGCTTCCCCCTCTTTCCTTCCGTTCTAATCGCTGACATTAATCATCCCTTCTTATTAACCCACCTCAGCCTGCTTTCCTGCACTTTGCTGCGTTTGTTGTAGCTTCAGTTTCATAACAATGATGTCTGAAGGTATTCATGGTGACAAACACCCTTGGAACACCATTTTCTGAAAAGAACTGTTATTTGACAACGTCTCGAGCTGAGCACTTGGCTCGTTTTCAGGAGTGTGACTGAGGTGGTTGAAGATGAGCGGTCCGTTTTGTAGAAGGAAGAAGAGTGTTTGATTATGTTGTGATATTTGAGTTTAATAAAAACAAGGCACGATGTAAAACCTGAAGACTGTAGTCCATGACTATTGAACCTGCTACACTCTGGCTCTGGTTCTGGACCCTTGTCATCAGATGCTGGGCTGATGGACTCTTAAAGACACTGCTGGCAGGTCAGCTCTAGCTCTCAGAAAATGGAGGCGAGCTCTGCCATGTCCTCAGTTGCAGCAATGGAAAGCTTCTATGGGGCAGGACTAGCAGGCTTAGACTACAAAGAGAATGGTTCTTGAATGGGGAACACAGACCTCAGGCTGGGCTCTGAAGAAGGCCAGGCTCAAATGAATTCTGGAACTAGACCAAAGGGGCCTCTGGCATTGGGATAGAATCCACTGAGAAATCTGGCAATAAAGCGGAGACCATTGAGACGGCTGACAGTGAGGCGGGGATTGGGGCAGATTAGGCTGAACACAGCCCAGTAGGTAAAGTAGGAGATCCTCTAATTGAAGAGATCAAATCCTTGAAGTGGCCTTGAAAAGAAAGACACCGAACCCTAAATAGGTCCGTCATGAACATGCTATAAAATATGCAGTTGGGTCTGCAGGTTGTCCCCACACTGGTGAAAGACCGTAAGGTTGGATTAGTACATGACCACTGTAAATCCTTCACCCGATGTGAAACCACTTGGGGGAGGCAGGTTGTGTAGTGCTGATGCTTTCATCCCATAAGGGATGCAGAAGCAAATGTGCAGCAACGTCCAACTACAGCTGCTGTTCCTCAACATTAAACAGACCTGCAAACAGGATAAGTAATCCATTTATAATTATCATGCCTCTATTACCAAAGTGATCTGGAGGTGTTACAATGTTTCCCCGTTAGCTGTCATTTAGTTTCATGTGTTTATTTGTAACCTTCTTTTCCGTCACGGATGCCGTCTGTACGTCTTCCTGTTTATTCTCGTCACCATTTTCATCTGGCTTTGAAGGAACCAAGAAGGTGAAACAGTCACAAGTCAGTTTACAGTCAGACTCCATCCTGCTTTGGGGGAAAGGAACAATGGAGAACATCATGGGAGCGGGAATGGGTGAACCACTAGGTCCCAAACCCAAATTATCCAGCACCTGAGGAGGTAAAAAAAAAAAAAAAAAAGTACAGGTAACTGATGAGGTAGTGATAATCTAAAACAAACATACAAATAAAATACTGAAATGATACTTTGTAGAAAGAAAGATTTGTTAGCATCCAAATCAGGTGAGTGATGTTCCCACCTCGTCCACTGGGGGCAGAGCGCCATCTGTGGGCACCTCTGTGGTATTGGCGTGGTCTTTCCCCACCACATTAAGGACAATGTGAGGGATGGACTCCCGTGGAGACAGCTTGTCTTTGGCCGGCTCTCCTTCTCGTGCTGCCGTGTGATTGGCCATTGGAGATAAATTCTTTAAATTGGCTTTCTTGCTCTTCTTGCTGTTTGCCGTCTGTGTATACAGAGCAAGAACGGTGGCGTTGCTTGGTTAGTCACACAGTACAAGGTGAACAAGGCACAGTGCACAATATCTCACAAAACAAAAATGTGAATAAAATACAAACAAAAAACACATTTGCAATATTAAGTAAATGTTATATATTTTAGATATAGTTATCATTTTTAAGGTATTTTTACTGTATGTTCTAGAAACTAAAAAGCCTGAAATCTTGAACTGTCCTGGGAAAACTGGGACATCTGTTCACCTTACACATTGAACATTCATACACACAGCAGGGTGAAGCTACACGGGCACCAACCACCAAACTTTTCTTAAGACAAACATCAAGCTTGGAGTTACAAAAAAAACAAAAACCTGTTTCTCTGTGGAGACGTCCTCTGTGACGTCTTCACCAAACAGAGGGACAAGTAACAGACCCTGAGTCCGATCCCAGTGCTTCCGGATGTGGTCCACCTGGAGCTGGCTCTTCTCATATCCAATGAACAGAGACTCCAGCTCATCCCCACTGGACTGGATTGGAGAAAGTCAGACATCAGAAATGGCAAAAGCAAAACAATATTTAACTATTTTAACATCAGCTCTAATGAATGTTAATTAGTGGTGATCCAACATGATGTACGACTAAAATGACTGATTTTCTTGACCCATTTTTTCCCCACAGGATAAAATGATAATTATAGGTTTCATTGTCTGCATCAGTAAAAACACTGAATTCTTACTTCACTTTGCAGTGTGTGACTGATTCTGTCGCTCTCTTTTTCTCTCTCCGGCTTGTCGATGGGTTGAGGAGAATGCAGCTCTTTGGTCTCTTCTGTCTTCACCTGTGGAACCTCGTCGTCTTTGTTCTGAAGCACTGCACGACCAGAGAGCCAATAACAGCGCGTCACTTCATGTGTGCAACAGCCAGTCTGATGGCTGACATTAAAACTGATTACATTTCATTTATTCTCACAACAATATTTTGAAAGACTTTATTCTCGTAGCAATACTGTTTATTTCCAGTATTAATGATGCTATATTGTGTTGAAATACAACATGAAGGTTGTGTGCACGTGACAGAAAAATGAGATTTCTTACATTTGCCGCCATTTTCATTGAAATGATTTTGCTCCTTTGCGTCGCTGAGTAGCTCTTTAGAGTTGTTACAGAGAGACGGCCTTCGACTACCCCACGGCTCTGCCGACTGGAGAGAAAACAAAACATCCGCCACCGATTTACCGCCTACGTAAGAGTGCATGTGTGTGTTGGTGTGTGAAATCCTGTGAATTTATTTGGGCTCACAGAGGCTTTAAACAGATGTTAAAGTTATCAGCACAGACCTGCTTTCCGTCTGCCGCGCTCTTCTTCCTCGTCCCATCTTTGCCATCTCGTTTTCCAACCTTCTTAGATTTCTTTTTTAAATTTTCCTTCTGCCTCCTCATCTCTTCTTGTTGCCTCTTTTCCTCCTGGGCTTTAATTTGCTCCAGATTCCTAACACACAGACAAATTTAAATCATGGTAAAATGTTCAGTAAGTCTGTCCACATTAAATATCTCCACAATTGATGCGCTTAAATCTACAAATGTCATCAACAACAGTTTTTTTTATTTTGCTGATACACAGTGTTATAAAGTGGTTTCATAAATTCTATTTTCTTTTTTGATACTTTTTTTTATTTTTTTTTTTACATTCTATTCATGTACAATATCTGTATGTTGCAGCTGAAAAACAAAACTACTGCATTTTCTGGAGTATAAGTTGCTTTTTTTTTTGTTAAACTAGTTTGGGAGGTCAAGCGACTTATATACAGGTGTGACTTATATATGAAAAACTACTAACATCTATGGCCACAAGATGGCACTGTGTACACGCGTGCCAAGCTGCTCCTGCACACTGAATAAGGTAACATGATTCACACTCAATAGACTGTCTGTGAAGAGTTCAGATGCAAAACCCAGTAAGTCCACCTAAAAACTTTTGATTTAAAAGACAAGTTAGTGAGGTGTATTATTATCATTATTTATTTTAAAACAAAAGTGATTAGGTCAGTGGTTAGGTTTTTGCATCTGAACTCTTCACAGAGTAGAAGAAGAAGCAGTCACCACAACAATTTTGTTCCATAGTATTCACATAAAGGATTCGCAATCTTATATGATCACAATTCACCTTTTCTGGAAAAAAATTTAGAATTTTGAACCATGTGAGTAAAGACGCCATGGCACACTGGGAAACTGAGTTCCCAATTTCAATCAAAAGAAAGTCACTATATTTGCCATAGAATTGGCCAGTCAAAAAAAATTAGCTGTACTTTTGTGATATTCCACAGAAATAAGGGTACTTTAATTTTAGTTCAATTTAATCCTGTCAGAACCTGAGTTTCTGCTGTCGGAGCTGCTCCCGGTGTCGCCGGACAATGCGCTCCTTCTCCTGCTCTGGCAGAGCTTCATACTCCTCCTCGTCCATCTCCTGCAGCCACTGCTCCTGCCTGTTAGCCGCCTCCTTCTGCTGGGCCTCTGAGGAACGCACAACAACCACAGACGTTCTCACAGCAGTGTCACTTACCTCACTGAATAAAAATCATGCAGACGAGACAAACACTATGTGTGTGTGTGTGTGTGTGTGTGTGCGTGCGTGCGTGCATTCATTACCCTCGGCCTCTTTCTGAGCTCTTTCCCGTGCCTTCAGGGCGCTGTAGGAATCAGACACGTTGACGACATAGATGTGCTTTCGGTTATTAAAGGCCTTGAGGACGACTTGCAGCGTCTTTGCCACAGACTGAGTGTAAACGGACTCCAGACCGTCAATCACGGCACCGCGGTGACAATCGCTTAACTGATGATGGCACCGACCACGGAGCAAAAGAAGCAAAAACAAGACGACAAATAAAAACCGTGTCAAACTGAACCTCTAAGAAATGTTTGACATATAATTAAGATTTGACAGGACCTTTAGTTGCCATAAAATTAGATTGTATTTTGACATTTTATTCCATTAATTATGCAGTTGATATTGCAATTTTTTAACAATCTTCAGGTAGAAATATACTGTATTATTTCAAAGGAAGGCTGGAGTGTAAAGTAGCCTCAGTTTGTATTCTAGGTTCTGCTAAAAACAGCAAAGACCTGATTACTTGTAGCATTTTTGCAATTAACGCTTTTACTAACGTTAAATAAAAGAATCAGCCTTCAACACCTGATTTTACCTCTTAAAATTCTAATAATTCTGCTTCTGTTCTAACGTGTCAGCACCCCTTCAACAAGTCAATGTACAGTATGTTGGTAAAAATATAACATGAATGAAAAACTGAGTCGTCTTACCTGGAGTCTCTCAGCCAGGATATCAACAAGTAGCTGTTCAGGTAACAGTCGGCTGAGTGCAGCGACTTCTCCTTGCTGATTAAAAAAACAACAACTGGTTCTTCATATTTACAACCAAACCTTCAAAGCATTTATTGATGTAAAATTGTTACCAGTTGTTAAACCTGTTCTGGGATCAGTTGTACAGCAGATCAGAGTTTTAACACTGGTTAATTTTGTATTACGTGACTGTAAATCTTTAGTGGATGAGAAAACGCACCAGGCGGCAGCCAGTGGGGTTCGTCTCAGTCTCCTCTGGACTCTTGGACTCGCTGCCACGGTGGCTGGTCTCTACCACCACATTTGGTGATGCTGATACTGAATCAGAAGCTTTGTTTGAGGCTTGTTGTGAAGGTGTTGTTGTGGGAGCAGGTGATGGTGCTGTGATATCGTCAGCAGCCCGAGCTGGAAGCAGATGGATATATTTCCGATCACTTTATTAAAGCTGAGTGAGGATGATGAACTTCCACCTTACCATAAAGAACATTCAGTTTTCTCCTGGCCAACAAGCAGTTTCTAAGAAGTGGCTGGTGATTAAATGTTACATTTGGGAAGCAATCCTGCATCTGTCTGCCACAAAGCATTGGATTCAGTTGACTGGGCGGGTCTCAGAGACATCCAGAAAACCTGCTGGACATTATAGTCAGCCTGGACTCAGGTACTGTGAGTGCTGTGCGGGGCAGGGGCAGAATCTGGACTTTTTCACAGTCATTTCTGGCGTTCCTCAGGGATGTGTTCAAGCTCCCACATTGTTTGATTCGTGCATGGACTGGGTGTTGGGTAGCTTTGTGGAGACCAACAACTTAGGTCCCATTGTCGCCAAGGAGGTTTACTGACCTTGACTTTGCGGACGATGCTGTGATCTTTGTGGAATCAATGGATTCCCCGACTGCAGCACTTGAGAAGCCGAGTGACGAATCGGAGTGTCTGAGTTTGCAATTGATGTGGATCAAGACTAAGATCAGGTTCATGTCTCAGGTCGTCAGCTTTTGAGATCGAGAGATGGCTGTGAAGAGCTTATGGAGTTATGAGGTCGCTGGACAGAGGTGTTTGCCGATGCCGATATCTCTGCAGGAGAACGAAGGTCGAAGTCTTTAGGGTCACTGGACGCTAATCATTGACCAAAGACGATGACAGGACGTCTTTGGTACTAGGTCTCTGGGGAGGATCCTTGGGTATAAACAAACTCTATAAACAGGCCTCAAAAGTCAGCAGTACCATCATTGTGGGATACTTAGTGAATACAGCATGTCCAGGTTTGAGGACCTGATCTTGTATTCAGATATTCGACTTGTTTTTAAACTTGTTCATAATACTGCACCGCCACCGTTGAAAACATTTGTACAACTTTGTTCAGAACAGACGACTCGAGCTTTAAGATCAACTGCGCGGGGAGAGTGTCGAGTCCCCCAAACGAAATTCTGCCTTTGCACAACCTGCTTCTTCTTTTCAGGCCATCAGGGAAAGGAAGAAGCTGCCTGATGGCCTGAAAACATGTGGAGACTTGCAGAGTTTTTTTTCTTTCTGGAAGCTAAAAATATATTTTAAGCAATCAGAGTTGACTAGATAGAAGTTTTATATTTATGTTACGCTGATATTTTATATCATCTTTTATGCTGGTGGGATGGTTCAGTGATTGAACGGGGGAATGTGTGCACATGCTGACAGCTGCCCTATTGACTCTTATGGATTGTGTTCTTACACTAATTTCTCATAAACGAAGTGATCATCCAGGTGGGTACAGCACTCAGAGGCTCGATTGTGAACCATGTTTTATTTTGACTGGGGTTAAAACACCTTGAGCTCATCCTTTACCACAATGGAATCAGCATTAAGCGCGTACAGTATGTGAAGTTTCTCTCTGTAACGTCCTTTCTTAATTCTCTTTCGGTTGTACTTACGGGCCTCTTCAGCCTCCTTCTGAGCATGCTCGGCAGCAGCGCGGTCGTAAAGCTGTCTCGCGGTCTGGCTGACCAGGGAGGCGCCGTTGGTGAGCGCGTCTGTAACAACAGCATCAACGCTCAGACACGCCGCTCCGTAGTGACGCGCCAGATCCACCGCCGTGCTCCTCTGGTCTAATGCTGAGACGTAAAGAGGACAGAGCCGGTTTCAGACTCGTGACTGTCCCCTCACTATTAACCATTCTGATTCATCAAAACTACACACATTAGTCATCACACACAAGTTACTGACTACTGCTGTTAGTAAAATAAGTTTGCCAATGCGACCAGATTTTCACCTGTTCGTGGGGCTCCGTACACAACGAGGGCGATGCCTCTGCGTTTGCGTGCAGCCAGACCCTCAGGTGACACGTCGACCCCCATATGACGGGCGATCGCTCTGGAGACGGGCGTCATCGCTGGCTGTTCCAGACATCCACCACCTTCTTCTACCGCCACGTCTGAAAGTACAAAACACGAGTATTAAAGAAAGAGTAAGTCAGGAAAAAAAAACACTGGAACACCTGAACTATCCATAAACACTGTATGAGAGAAACAAAGAAGATCATTGAGGAGGAGCTTCTTTGATTGCTTGTCTCCGTATTTGTTTGGCAAAAGCAAAAACCACTCAAATCCATGTCCAAATTATACTTAATTTCACAAAGATAGCAGTTTCTGAAATACTGAAGTACTCACATAATTTTTCTCGTTTCGATGTTGAAGTCTGCGTTTCTTCCTTTGAGTTCAGGCACAAATGTTCACTCTCTACTTCCTTCTGCACGTCATCATTAGCCTTTATCTCTGAGACAATATATGCAAATTAGAGTAAAACTAGTAGCACTGATATGCACAGAGCTGTGAGAGAATTATCTTCATGTTTTAGATGAACCTGGAAATTTACTACCATCGGCTTTGAACTGGGAGCAGTACTCTTCATAGTACTCAAGCAGCTCTGTGGGAAGATTATCACCAGGTGCTCTGGGTGGCAGCAGCAAAATGTTCTGCTCGTCATAACCCTGCATCAGACGCAGAATCTGCATGGGATAAATAAATGGGAAAAACTGCAAGTCAAAAGAGAAAAATGCAAGAAAATTAGACAAAGATGAATGGAAAAAAAGCAAAGAAGAGGCTGATGTGAAAAATAGGAAAAAGTCTGCAGAAATTACATTCTCGCAGCAGATATACACACATATATGACAAACACGTGCTCACGTGCAGCGTGAGTGTGGTGAAATGGTTTTTTTTAAATAAACACACTAAAGGGATGGAAGTCCCCAAAATATTATTAAATATTTAAGGCTTATTCAGAGATATGATACAAATTATTACATTACATTATCTAATATCTAGATTTAGTTTCACACACACACACACACACACACACACACACACACACACACACACACACACACACGTTCATGTTTCTAGTGATTGATGATTTTGCTCCCCCTTGTGGTTAAATGTTTTATAACCTTGAGTTGAACTGAGCTCAGAACAAAATGGATCCAGAGACTTAAAAAGAACAAAACCTTTTCTCCAGGGTGTTCTGGTGGGTTTTGAGTCTGTGCTGAGTTGTATACCTTGCTCTCTTTCC
>OMMV01047383.1:0-11433 GCA_900302635.1 Chatrabus melanurus | reverse complement strand
ACAGTGCACTTATGATTTCAGTTTTGGCTCTGCAAGTCAAATGGCCACTCAAATGAGTGAATTCACCTCACATGTCTGGACATGCCCGTCATTGTTTGTTTTGTTTTTGTGCAGGTATACTGGAAAACCACGCAAAATGAGAATCCCCTAAAGCTCACATGATTAGGAGAGGAGCTGGCTGTCAGTGTGTCAGCTGACAGTACACTTATGATTTCAGTTTTGGCTCTAATTATTGCTTTATAATCGTATTATTATAACTGGGTTGAAACCGACCCTAACAACACAAAGGTCATAATTTCAACCAGAGCATTTTATAATTTAGTGAAAAGATTTTTTTTTTTTTTGTTTTATTTTGTTGAAATAGAGGTTCCTGACAAAGTCAAAAACCCTTGATGCAATAAACAAATTTATGTGATTCTTTTATGCATTTAAAATTTAAAATGGGTTGGTGTCGCTAACACAAGAGGAAGGTTAAATTATGTGCCCCATGAGGGATGTGCCAATTAAAAGCACATGAGGGAGTCAGCTGATGTGGGCTGGCTGCTATCAGGTGATGTCGGCTGAGTTTGACTTTGTGGCCTGCCAGAACTAACTCTATGCTCAATTTCAGTCAGGACCACTTTAGTTAAAAGGAAAGCTTTGGTTCATTGCAATACGTTGTATTTGGTGGTGCAGCTCTATTCTGAGAGCATCTCTCTGCCCCTCCATGGAACATGGAAAGGCTAGAGCAGGGAGGCAGAGCAAAGACCCCGAGAACAACCACACCAGCCATACCTCTCTGGCTTTCTGGAGCAGATGAAGACAAAATGGAATGGAGGAGTGCCCTTTGTTCATGATATTTACAGTTGCCTTATTGTCACAAGAAAAACTGTTACCTTGATCAGTGTTTGTCCTACTGAAGTCAAGCTAAAAAAAATGGGATGAGTTTCATAAGAGCAGAAGAAGAGCAATAGCAGACAAAGATGATAATTCTTTTGGCCATACATCAGTAACCACTGATTATGACCCCCCCACATCAAAAAAAAAAAAAAAAAAAAAAAAACAAGGCATACAGACTGCACCTGTTTGCAATTTGGCATCTAATGGTGGTTGTCAGGTTGATGCAGAAAAGTAATAAGATGCTGTTCCAGGTATCTCCACATGCAACAAAATGCCCAACACATGGTCCAGAACACTGCAAGATAGGAACTACGCCCATGGCATTACCTGCCAGGATTCAGCTCCAAAGACTGGGAGAGAGAGCAGCAGATGGAGCGAAGAACATGACCCCGTCGGAGAGCCGGACTGCAGTACCCTGATTTCCCCACAGGTGGGTGACTTCATCATCCGGTGGCGGAGTTGGATGCTCGGACAGTGGCAAACACACCCGCTGCCACTTCGAAAAACGAGACGGGGAGGGTGTTGGACCAGTCGCAGGGCCAAAACTCCATCGTTCAGGTAGGTGAGTGAAGACCTGATGCCGGACAAGACCAACAAGATGGGGCCGGCAGGGTCCGTGGGTGAGGCAGCGCCCGCCGGGACCCCAAATCCACAGAAAATGCGTGGCCAGAGCGGCTGGAACAAAGTAATGTAGCAGAAAAGCGGGAGCTGCATCGTCAGCTTTCCACAGCCCTCCAAGGGACAGGAAATGGCGAAGCCAAAGATGGGTAAGTTGGAGCATGTATGCAGACACCTCAGTCATTCCCTGAAGGAAGTGTGTAATTCAGCTTGCAGAGGCAGCAGACATCCAGTCATCGCCTTTGGTCACTGGTTAGTGTCCAAGTCTCACAACCATACAGTAAGACAGGTAGCACCAGAATCCTAAAGACTTGGACCTTCATTATCCTGCAAAGATATCAGCATCACCAAACACCTCTTTCCAGCGACCTCATGACTCCATAAGCTCTTCCCAGGTATCTGTTAATCTCAAAGGCAGAGGACCCAGAGACATGAACGAGATAAGTGAATGTCTCTACAAGTTCAACACTTTCACCACATACAGATACACTTATGATGGCTGAGTCCAGGAAATCATTAAAAGCCTGGATCTTAGTCTTGATTCAGGACAATTGCAAACCCAGACACTCTGCAGCACTTGAGAAGCTGAGTGAAGAATCAATCAGGGTATCCACTGATTGTGTAAAGATGACAGTGTTGTGCACAAACTCAATTTCAGTAAACCTTTCCTCACCAACAAAAGCACCAAAGTCATTGGTTCCCACAGTGCTACCCAGCACCCAGCCCATGCAAAAGCATTGAACATTGTAGGAGCCAGAACACATCCCTGCGGAACACCAGTTTTCACTGAGAAAAAACTCAGTCTCTGCCTATTCTCTGTACAGCACTCACAGTATCTGTGTATCGGCTGGCTATGATGTCCAGCAACTTTTTGGGATACCACAAATTTTCAGGATGTCTCAGAGAGCAGTCCGATCAACTGAATTGAAAGCTCTGTGAAAATCAACATAGGCTGCAAAGAAGCACTGCCAATCTTCACACTTGCATTCTATGAGCACTCGCAGGATGAGAATACTGCTGCTGGTTGATTTCTTGGGTGTGAAGCCAGACTGTTTCAGTCACTGAGCAGCAAGTAACTTGAACTGAATCACTAAATCTTGCAAGAATAATCCTTGCAAGCACCTTTCCTCAGCACAGAGAGCAATGTAATACCCCTATAGTTGTTACATTCCATGTGATCACCCTTTACTTTCCAGATTAGGACAACAAGTCCTTCATTCTAGTCTGTTTGGAATCTAGAAGATAGGTATCATCCCTACAAAGATGTTTGCAGTGCCAGGAGAACATCATCTCGACCCACCTGGAGAAGCTCAGCTCCATTTCCATAGATTCCTGGAGTTTTTCCTGCCCTCAGCTGTTTTGTTTGTGACTTCACCAACATTTGTTGGTTCACAGTTGACTGGAGAATCAGCCACAAGAACCCTGGCACTGTAGATGTCTAACATCCAAGCAGGGGGATCAACCTTAAACAACTGCTCAAAGTAGCTGGCCCAGCGTGACAGTACAGCAGAGGTATCTGTCCGGCCTGAACCATCCTCCGCCATAACTGCAGTGGGCCGAGGTGTAGGTTTGGAGGAACAAAGTGCTTTGATTCCTCTGTAAGCAGGTCAAGGGTCACTAGACCAGTGTTTCCCAACCCTGGTCCTCGGGGAACACCTAACCTGCACATTTTCCATCTCTCCCTGCTCTGACTAAGCTGATTAGCTCATTCAGGTGTGCTCAGCCAATCAAGAGCTAAGAGACACCTGAATGAGCTAATCAGCTTTTGGCAGAGCAGGGAGAGATGGAAAATGTGCAGGTTAGGTGTTCCCTGAGGACCAGGGTTGGGAAACACTGCACTAGACCACAGATGGTGAGTCACCTGATCACAGATTCCTCTAATAAATGCCTCCTTGTCCACTCTCAGGGCCATCACAACCTGCTTTCTTAATTCTCAGTGTAGCCACAATATTTCTGTGGCCGGAATTCACAAATTGGGCATTTCTGTAAACCGTAGAGCGCTGCAGAATTCTCCAATGTTTTCCCACATGGTCAATCTCCTTGGCAACACCGCCGGTATAAGAATGCCAGGCCCAGCGGTGAACATCTGGATGTTGAAACCAGGATCCAGCAACTCGTAGCCCAGGACTTTTTGCAAAGTCAAGGAGCATTGAGGCATTTCCTCATGGATACAAGATCCATGCAGTCCAATGCAGTCCTCATAGCCAGCCCTATCGGTGCCAGTGGCTGCATTGAAATCACTCATGACCAATAAAGTGTCACCTCTCATGCAGTCATCAGTCACCAAGTGAAACTGCGAATTAAAGGTCTCCCTCACAGAGATATCCCTCACTGCAGTCAGAGCGTAGACTGAGACAACAGACACAACACCCAGTTGAGTCTGAGCCTCATAATATGCTCATTGACAGGGGTGACATATGGCGCCATTGGATGGATCTGGTCTGCCACAGCAACTGCCACTCCCTCTCTATGCCGACTATTGGTGTGACTAGACTAACATTAGGTGTATCCACCACAGAGATCTGGCCACTTCCAGGTCTTCGCACTTCAGACCATGCAGACTACAATGTGGAGTTTTCCGAGGTCCCTTGACAGTAGTGGAAGATGGTTATCCTTACTGAGAGAAGGGATGTTGCAGGTGCCCACCCACATGAGCAGCATCAGGTTTGGACATTGGCGCCGCCATGCAGTGGATGACCCCTCAGTACCACACCAGCCGCCATCCTCCAAAGACAAGAACCTTGGTGCTCTCCTGTGGTTTATTTTTGTCGACATATGAGGCTCTAAACAGCTTTACCCAATCCCCTTCATGGTGCGCGCTACCTTCAGATGTAAGGCAGCTGCAGAGTTACTCCCACGGAAAGCGGAAACAAGAATCTTCCTTTTTTGGTTTTTAGCTTTGCGAGGTATTTTTATGGTGGCTTAAGTGCTAATCCTCCCACCAACCCACAAAAAGGAGACCCTGTGGGCTTGAGGACCACCAACAGTTCCCGGATGCAGAGACCTTGCCCAGGGTACACACACACATACATAAAATACAGCACCACATGGCAACAATTAAAATCTAAAATAAAATACATAAAAAAAAATTTAAAACACATAAAAGCATAAAACATAAAAATATTAAAAAACATTAAAAGCATGATGGCTGTTGACTCAAAAGGAGTTCATCCGCCCTTTGACAGGTCTTGTTTTTCATCCTGTCGGGTGTCATGCCATCCTCTTTACCAGTGCCAGTGCGAGTCGGGGTGCCAGTTTCGACGCTGACCACCCATCCATGTAGCAGGTTATACTGGGTTACAGTGTTACCAGTAGTAGAATCATTGCTGACTCTTATACAATAAAAAATTAATAATGAAAAAGACAACACTGCTTTAACGTCAATTTAAAATCTATTTATCAATGAATCAACATGTTCATGGGCAGCTAAAACAAAATTAGAATTGATGAGACAGAATTCTGGTGATATGATTAATAAAAGAGAGAGACATGCCAATGACGCACTACAACTAATTACATGTAAGACATAACAGATGCATCTTCAGGGTGGATTTAATGAAGTCAACAGAATCGGACCGTCTAATCTCAGCAGACAGACTTTTCCAATGACAAAAGAACATGATAAGAGAAAGCTTTGTCACCGGCTCACTTCTGTGTTCTCAGAATGTGGGATTACTTTGTGTTCCACAGGTAAAAAAAGAGCACAGGCCTCTGCATAAAGCATAACAACATCTTCCGGATCAGTGAGCATTAGACCATTTTGAATTTTATATGTTAACAACAGAACTTTACCGCTGGAATGACTTTGTGTCAAACGAACAGTTACTTACGGAAACTAAAATGAGGATTGTCTATTGCATTGTGAGGGAACATCAACTGCATTTTGACCATGTGGCGCATTTATATGGGCATGATCCAGCAGGCAAATACCCGAGTGTTGAGGAACCTAGTGGCTAGAGAACCTAGAGAAGTCCAAGGACACAAGCACAGGACTGGTTATTTACCTGGATGGTTGCCATCCAGGACCTAAGGCAGTTCCATGGTGTGGTTGATGCAGCAATGAGCAGCACAAGTACATGCTGACAGACCTGACTTGATCTGAACAACAGAACTTGAAAATCTGACTTCACATGAACAGGAAGCCAATGAAGGCAGGATAAATTTACCCTGCCTTCATTGGCTAATATGGTCAAACTTTCTTCTTCTGGCCTGAACTCTTGCAGAAGCAGTCTGAACCAACAGTGAAGCTAAACATGGACTGTAATGGTTCAAAAAGATTGTTACCCAACAAATAAGATACAAGCTACTGCAAAACTGCTTTTTCAAGAATTTTCAAAAAAGAAGAAGAAATAAGTCACCGGATTTCATAGCATGCGCCTGTAAGGGATGGTAGTCTAATGCAGGTTACTTCCCCAGCCAAGGCCACTACCCATTTACAGCTGGGTGGACTGAGACAATGTATAAGTGTTTTGTCCAAGTACACAGACAGGTAGTGTGACTGGGAATTGAACCAAGGACTACATATTGAAAGCCCTACTTCTTATCCCACTGATCTACCTGCTCTACTCACAGAGAAAGATACTGGTAATATGAAGATGTAAGAAATCTAGGATCGAGTTTGCCAGAAAGCCTTTAGTCAGCTTTCAAATCAGCTGGAAGACAGTTCTATGGTCTCATGAGAATAAAATTGAGCGATTTTGACATCCAAACAATCACAGTCTTTGTAAGACAACCGCTACATGTCACCGTACGCACACCATGCTGACCCTGAAGATTGGTGGTGGCAGAAACACGTTGTGGGGATGATTTCCACTGCAGGCCCCTGTTAAGATGGAGGATGACATTAATGCAGCACAATACATGACTGGGGAGACAAATGAACTCCAGCATAAAACCACATGTATCAATGTTTTAAAAACAATATCGATGTCCTTGGAGTGTACAGAGACAGATATCAAATGTCAATCCTGGTGAGAAAGCATGGCTAGACGTGAAGAAGTGGTACACTTGCAGTCCCCGCACTGTCTTTCTTAACATTTTTGCAAAGAAGAATGGTGAAAAATTGTAGGATCCAACTGTCTCCTACCCACGATGACGAAAAGCTGCACAAACAAAATACTGACTTGGAAGGTGTGGATTCTTTGCAATTGAATATGTGTCATGGGTCATGGTTTGGTTCTAGTTCTGTTTTTCTGTATTTGTCTAATGTTATAAGTCACTCATCCAGCCTCTCCCGGTTCCTCATCACCCTTGGTCCCACCTCTCTGTGGATTTTGTGTCTGGGATGCCTCCTTCAAAGGGTAAAACTGTGATTCTCACTATAATAGACCGTTTTTCTAAAATGGGCCATTTTGTTCTGCTATCTAAATTGCCTTTGGCTAGGGAAACAGCTGAGTTCATGGTTGACCAGGTATTTCGTGTCCATGGGCTCCCCACTGACATAATCGTGGACCAAGGCCCCCAGTTTGTTTGATGTTTTTGGCAAGAGTTTTGTAGGTTGATTGGAGCTACCACTAGTCTCTCCTCGGGTTACCACCCCTAGACTAATGGTCAAACTGAGCACCACAATCAGAAGCTAGAATCAGTTTTCCACTGCCTGGTTTCCCAGCAACCCTCATCATGGGCTGATCATCTCAACTGGTTTTAGTATGGTCACAATGTGCTCCCTGTATCTTCCATTGGATTGTCCCCTTTCTGCTGTGTGTATGATTAATAACCGCCTCTTTTTCGTGCATAGAATGAAGAGGTAGTGGTTCCTTCTACATCTGCATATGCACGTTGCTGCCACCTGACCTGGTGAAGGGCTTGGGCGGCCTTGCTCTGCTTCTCTCTGGTGTACGAGAGGGTGGCCAATAAGCGACGATCTGTGGCTCCTCATTCTTGTTTGGGTCAGCATGTTTGGCAATCAGCACAAGACCTGCCATACAAGATCCCATGCTGAAAGCTAGCACCGCACTTTATTGGGCCCCACCCTATTTCCAAGGTCCTTAGTCCTACTGCAATGCATCTGTCCTTGCATCGCTCACTCCATGTTCACCCTACCTTCCATGTCTCCCAGATAAAGCCTCTAAATTCTAGTCCATTATGTCTGCATGTTTTGACCCCCCTGCACGTCCAGATGGTGGACAGTGCACTGGCTTGTACAGTTAAGCATCTCCTAGCTGTGCGCTGTTGGGGTTGTGGGCATCAGTTCCTCATTGATTAGGAGGGTTATGGTCCAAATGACAATTCTTGGGAATCTGAGTGTAATATTGATTGATTCATGACTTCTATTGTGACCACCCAGACGTTGCAGGAATGCCCGGTGACATTCCGTAGAGGGAAGGGTACTATCATGGGTCACGTTTTGGTTCTAGTTATGTTTTTTCTGTTTTTGGCTAATGTTATGAGTTATTTCTGGTATTTTCCGCTCTCTGTTATTTAGTGATGATTATCAGTAGTGCTCTTATTCTGAAGTTTCTCCTGTGTTAGTTTTGACTTCCAGGTTGTTGACCTCCGCATTCGCGTGTTCTTTATGAACGCTGTTAGAATGTCTCCTGGACACCAGATTGTATTAGGTACCACTCTGCTTTCTAGCATTCTATGTTTCAGTATTTTTTGACTCCACGTTACTGACTTTTGCTATCATTCCGGACTCCTGCTTTTGTCGTGCTATTTTTGCTCTGGTTACAGTGTGTTTGACTTAGCGGTATAGGCCCCTGCTGCTATTCTGGATTCCTGTCTTTCATCTGCTGTTTGGACTCTGTGGTATGATAATGTCTGGTTTTTGAAGTCATTCTGTGTTTTGGAAAATCCTCCTGTTTAATCCCTTGAAAGACTGTGTCCAGTGAGAGCTCTTCTTTGTTATTTTTTGTTTTTTCCTCAGATAAGCTGAGGTTCTTTTTGGACTGATTGCTGTGTACCTGACCCGAGCCTCATTACTGACCGTTCCTGTCTGCCACGTCACTGCTGTAGCTGTTGCTATTATTGTTTAATTTAGAACAATAAAATTTGTTCAACTGAGGAGGGGTGGTGGCCTAGCAGTTAGCGCAACCCCTTTCAGTGCGGCAGGTTCCCGGTTCAAACCCCAGCCCTGCCCATTCTCCATGTAATGTGGAGTTGCGTCAGGACAAGCATCCGTAAAACTTGTGCCAAATCTACATGCAGATCCATGTGGGATCTGCTGTGGCGACCCTGAGTTTCAATTGGGAGAAGCCAAAAGTAGATTATTTTTTAGAACAATAAAATCTGTTCAACCGTCCTTTGTTGTGGTTCTCTGTGTTGGGGTCCTTTACTAGATCCATTACATTACAATCTGGCCAGTGATGGACCCCGCAGAGAGCTCAGCATTGGGTGAGGTCCTCAAGGCTCAAACTCAGCAGCTGTTCAAGCATGTGCAATTCATATTCCTTTTTGAGAGCTCTTTGGAAATAATCCTAATGATTCAGCAGACAGTATGAAAACAGTTAGAGCTTCTGACTGGCCAGCAGTGGTCTTCTAAAGGAGCAAGTTCAGCTCCTCAGCCAATGGCAGCTTCCACCCCTCAACAAGCAGCAGTTGTTCCATGTTCCAAGCCGCGTCTACCAGCAATTGAACATTACGATTGAGATCCAGACACCTGTTGGTACTTTCCCTCACTTTGCGCTGTGACTTTTGAACTGCAGCCCAGCTGGTACCCCACTGAAACATCTAAGGTGGCCTTTGTCATAACCCACCTGATAGGCCAGGCCAGAGAGTGGCAGATGTAGAGTGGTACCTATCGTCCAACACCTGTCACTCCACGGTGTCCTTCATTGAGGCAATGAGGAGAGTGTTTTGTTCTGGAGCACTGGGTAACGAAGCGATCCTTTGCCGACTGTCGCTGCGGCAGGGTTCAGGCAACATAGTAGACTACTGGGTCAGATTACAAACATTAGCAGCAGACAGTTGGTGGAACGCCTCGGCCCTCTGCGATGCATTCCTTGAAGGCCTCTCCAAATCACTGAAGGACCATCAAGCACCACTGAAGTTGCCTACGAATCTGGACGACCTGGTGGAGCTGGCCACCAAGGACGACCTTCATTTGCATCAGCACAAGCTAGATCATATACCCTCTACCAAAGGATGATGGTGTTACACCCCAGCTTCAGTTTCCTCATCTGTGTCTCCAATAACTCTGGCATTTCACCCAGTGAGCACACCAGCTCCAGATGTGTCGCCCCCAGAGGAGCCAACGCAGATTGGCCATTCTTTCCTGCTTCCGGTGGCGCACCGACAATGTCTCATTGTGTGCCTCTGCATATATTGCGGAGTGGCTGGCCACATCAAAGCTGCATGCTCAATGAAACGGGTGGCTCCTTCTCCAACACACTCTCTGAGCCAGACATTGACTCCATCCTCCACAACCTGGCCCTTGATTCTGGCGACTCTTCCGGTTTCTTTAGGTCCCAAGGAAATTAAGGTATTCGTTGACTCTGGAGCTGAAGAAAATTTCATTGATAGAAATCTCGCTGCGCTGCTCCAAATTCCTCTTGTGCCCCTGGATAAACATCTTTGGGCTAATGCTCTGGATGGTCGGCTGCTGGTGGTTGTTACCCACCAGACTGCTTCCGTGCAACCAACTCTTCCGGACAACCACATAGAGCATATTAGAGTTTCGTGTTATTTGTTCTCCTCTAACGGCCTTAGTTCTAGGTAATCCTTGGTTGCATGTTCACGACCCACATATTGAATGGTCAACAGGGACCATTGTGAATTGGTCTACTAGATGCCATGCTTCGTGCATTAAGATGTCTCCACAGACTGGACCACAGTAGCCGGCAGCTGACCTGCTGGATCTGACGGGGGTTCCACAGGAATATAAGGACTTGAAGGAGGTATTTAGTAAGAGCAGAGCCACCTCTCTGGCAGCACGGTGGGTTAGTGGTTAGCACTGTTGCCTCATAGTGAGAAGGTTCCGGTGTTCGCTTCTGACCTGGTCCTTTCTTTGTAGAGTTTGCATGTTCTCCCCGTGTTTACAGCTGCTCCGGCTTCCTCCAACTTCCAAAAACATGCAGGTTACATGTAGTGGTGACTCCAAATTTTCCATAGGTGTGAGTGAGAGTGTGAATTTGTTTATCTGTATATATGTGGCCCTGTGATGGACTGCCAGCTTTGTTTATTTATTATTCATATTCTTGTTATTTACAATAACAAGAATATTTGGACTGATTTGGACTGATTGTTGTGTACCTGACCCGAGCCTGAGTTACTGACTATCCCTGCTCCCACTTCACTACTGTAGCTATTTATATTATGATTTAATTTAGAACAATAAAATCTGTTGAACTGCCCTATGTTGTGGTTCTTTGCATTGGGGTCCTTGACTAGATCCATCACAATAGGTTGCTTCATATTTTGTTTAATTTAGACCATGTTGGAGATATTTGTTTTCACTTTGAACAGAAAAACAGCAGGCCAGGGGTTCAAACCCCATATTTGCCTCATTCTCCTTCTACAATGTGTGCAAACGTATTAGGCAAGTGAGTTTTCTGACCTTATCATCATTTCTATGCATATTTTCCAACTCCACACTGGATAAAACTGAATACGTATTGGATTTAAGCATTCTCAGGTGATATGTATTTGTGTAATGAGGGAGGGTGTGGCCTAAAGGGATTAACACCCCAGATCAAGGTCTGCATAATGATTAGGCAGCTTCTTTACCTCTGGAAAAATGGGGCAGAAAAGAGATTTAACAGATACTGAAAAGTCAAAAAATGTAAAATAACTTTCAGAGGGATGCAACACTCGAGAAATAACTCAGCTATTGAGGCATGATCACCGAACAAATGTTTTGTTGCAAATTGTAAACATGGTCGCAAGAAACGTGTGGAGAAGAAAAGATGCAAATGAACTGCAAAAGACTTTAGAAGAATTAAACACTACCCAGGAACTGTGGAGCAGGTAGCTCAGTGGATAAGGAGCTGGCCTGCCAAC
>OMMV01047365.1:0-12830 GCA_900302635.1 Chatrabus melanurus | reverse complement strand
AGCACAAATAAACCTTTGTTCAAATGTGTGAAATTGTATAATCATAATTGTATAATCACAGGTTGATTGAGCAAACATTTAGTAACATGTAGGCCATTTAATAAAATAAAAAAAGTAAAAGGTAAGCTGCATGGTGTTTTCGCTAGATGCCGTAGTTGTCACTGCTGCCACTGAGGTGCCATGTGCCGTCACATCTGGTGGTCTCACACGGACTTGAGTGGAGCAAATATTAAGATCTTTTCAAAATTATATTGTTAACATGGTTTTGAGTACATTTTATGTCTTTGTTATGGGGGATCGTGTAGATATGACAGGAAAGTTAAAAAAAAAAAAAAAAGATGGTACGTTACTCGATTTGAACCGCTGAGGTTCACAGGTATGCATTTTAATGACGTATATGAAATGAAAACATACCTGACTTTTTATTTGATTTTATTTATTACATTGCTGAACCTATATTTGTTCACTCAACTTGTGTTAACGTAAAGATGTTTGCATACAAGTTTACTCTGGCGATAATAACATTGAGGATTAGTAGAGAGTGTAGTTTTGTTCCTTTGTATTTCAACACGGGCAAAATCATAAATTCCCTGGGGAAGTAATTGCATAAAATGATTTTTAAAAATGGAATGTGGTTGCACAAGAAAAAAAACATCCTAAAACAGAAAAATAAGATTTATGGCTGCTGACATAAAACAAACCAGGAAATCTGGCCTCACCTGAGTTAACAGCGAGCCTTTCAACTGGTGACAGAGCATCACAGGCTGCCACTGAAGTTACACTACCTGCCACTGAAGGGCCACTGACATGCCACTGAAGGGCCACGGCCTGCCACTGAAGGGCCACGGCCTGCCACTGAAGGGCCACGGGCTGCCACTAAAGCGCCACGGGCTGCCACTGAAGGGCCACGGGCTGCCACTGAAGGGCCACGGGCTGCCACTGAAGGGCCACGGGCTGCCACTGAAGGGCCACTGACATGCCACTGAAGGGCCACTGACATGCCACTGAAGCGCCACGGGCTGCCACTGAAGGGCCACGGGTTGCCACTGAAGTTACACTACCTGCCACTGAAGCGCCACGGCCTGCCACTGAAGTGCCACCGGCTGCCACTGAAGGGCCACTGACATGCCACTGAAGGGCCACGGGCTGCCACTGAAGGGCCACGGGCTGCCACTGAAGGGCCACGGGCTGCCACTGAAGGGCCACTGAAGGGCCACTGACATGCCACTGAAGCGCCACTGACATGCCACTGAAGGGCCACGGGCTGCCACTGAAGGGCCACTGACATGCCACTGAAGCGCCACGGGCTGCCACTGCCACTGAGAGGATCCCATCCTTACTGCTTTGTGCTTCAAACCTTTTGCAACACTGAAGCAATTTTCATTTGTCCCAATTGCTTCAAATCTGTGAATCATTTTTACATAATTGTTCATTAAATCATTTTGAAACTGAATTATTTTCTGAAGGAATTGTTTTTAGTGTTACCAACATATTGAATAATATCTGAAGCAATTGTTTCATTTAGAGCTTTGATTTCGTCAAATCTGTGAATCATTTTTTTGTAATGTATTCAGTATAAACATTCTCAAATGGAATTGTTTTCTGAAGAAAATGTTTTATATTTAGGGTGTCTTTATTTCTGAAATAATTGTTTCATTTAGTGTTTCAATGTTTCAGTACAGTGGCTTTCTAAAGCAAGCATTTCATCTAGTGTTTCAAGTGTATCATAAATTTCTGGAGCAGTTGTTTCATTTAGTGTTATTCAATTCAAGCTTAAACCCAAAACGTTCCCACAGAGGCGGAGCTGTGGAGGGAAGCTTTCAAGTTCATTTGGATTTATTCTTCCAAATGTTCTGACTGGAATTATGAAGTCATTGAGAAAAACACTTATTGGTGTTGAGTAACACGTTAACTTCACCTCACCTGGTTCACTGTTGCTCTGTGTGTGTGTGTGTGTGTGTGTGTGGCTGATTGGCCTGAGTACCGCCCACGGTGAAACTCCGACTTGACAAAGAGAGCAGACGACAGCTGCAGCAGCGTGGCCAGAATTTATTCATCTTAAACACTGTAAGGAAAAAAAGAAGGTCAGGTGCTGCGCCATGGTAGGTGTTTATTCTGGCATCATGTCTGCATCACTCGGATGTAAACAAGCATGTGTGTAAACACAACAGGCATCATCGAGGTCAGAAAGGTTATCGAGTTCCTGTCCATATATCTCCAGAACCAGGGTTCTGTTGGCCTATCCACCAGTCAGTTGTGAACCACCAAATATTAATGAGATCTCAAAGGTGGTGAAAGAGCTGAGGACGGTGAATGATACAGCGGTCTGCGGTATTGGAGCTGAACTCTTCCAGGCATGTGGAGATTCTGTTCTCCTGGCTTTGCAAACAATCTTTGTTTCAATCTGGGAGACACTTTGAAAATTCACTGGATCCCCAGTAAGTTGATGGTATCATAGCCGGATGGTACATGGGTACTGTGAGTGTTGTGCGAAACGGGGGCAACGTCTCTGACTTCTTCCCAGTTAATTCTGACATTCAGGAGGAGAGTAATGTGGCTCCTACACTGTTCGATGCTTGCATGGACTGGGTGTTGGATCATCTTGTTGAGACCAGTGACTTGGGTGCCTTTGTTGAAAAGGAAAGGTTTACAGACCTTGACTGCATGTATGATGCTGTGATCTTCGCTGAATCAATGGATAACCTGATTGCAGCACTTGAGAAGCTGAGTGAGGAATGAGAGTGTGTGGGTTTGTGATTGTCCTGGATCAAGACTAAGATCCAGGCTTTCAATGACTTCCAGGACTCGGATATCAGAAGTGTGTCTGCATAAGGTGAAAGTGTTGAACTTGTGGAGACATTCACTTTTCCCGGCAGTGATGTACATGTCTCTGGGTCCTCGGACTTTGGGATCAAGAGACGCCTGGGAAGAGCTCGTGGAGTTATGAGGCCCCTGGTCAGAGGTGTTTGGTGATGCTGATGCCTATGCAGGAGAAAGAAGGTCTGAGTCTTTAGGGTGTGGTGCTACCTGTCTTATGGTATGGTTGTGAAACTTGAACGCTAACCAGCCACCTAAGGCAATGACTAGGTATCTTTGGCATATATGCACACTCACCGGCATCTTGATTAGGTACACCTTAGGTACCATCTCTGAACGCACAACACGTCCAACCTTGAAGCAGATGGGCTACAGCAGCAGAAGACCACATCGGGTGCCACTCCTGTCAGCTAAGAACAGGAAACTGAGGCTACAATTCGCACAGGTTCACCAAAATTGGACAATAACAGATTAGAAAAACGTGGCCTAGTCTGAGTCTCGATTTCAGCTGCGACATTCAGATGGTAGGGTCAGAATTTGGCGTAAACAACATGAAAGCATGGATCCATCCTGCCTTGTATGAACAATTCAGTCTGCTGGTGGTGTAACAGTGCGGCAACTGTGCAACACCTGTCATGTCAATATGGACCAACATCTCTGAGGAATGTTTCCAACACCTTGTTAAATCTATGCCACGAAGAATTAAGGCAGTTCTGAAGGCAAAAGGGGGTCCAACCCAGTATAGCAAGGTGTATCTAATAAAGTGGCCGGTGTGTGTGTATATATATAAAATAGGGAATGGCAGCTACAAAATTTTGGCCATGTAACGCATCTCTGGGAATGATCCAGCATGTAGGAGCCTCAGTGTTGAGGACCCCAGTAGCTGGAGAAGGCCAAGGTGACACCCATGCATCACCTGGCTGCAACAGACAAGTGACCATTTTCAGGATGTGGGGATGGACAAGTTGTTTGCCTGGGTGGTTGCCATCCGGGACCCAAGGTGGGCCTGTAGTATGGTGGATGCAAAGGCATGCGGTACCAGTGCATGCTCGCAGACCTGACCTGTCCATATTTTGTATGATATATTTTGACATAATACTCATCATGACAGGCTTAGTTTCAAGTATTTCAAAAAAAAAAGTTATAAAAGTTTTCTGAAGAAATTTTAACATTTAGTGTTTTGTATATTTGGAAACAGTTGGTCATTTTGTAAAGTAATTTGTTCATTTGGTTCAAAGTTTCAAAAAAGACTTGCTTCTGCCATCATTATGTGTGGAATATTTCAGAAAGGATTTAAACCGAAATCCACCATCCGCGCTGCACGTTTGCTTTTGCCATGTGTCTCAGTGTTTTGTTTGTTGGCACGATTACTTTCAATGAAATCAGATTCCACAAAACCTTGATAGCTACACTCAGTAGAACGCAGACCTCTGAAATGGTGCAAGAGGCCTTTCAATCACATTAACACTAACTAACCTACCTCAAAGTTCCACAATTCTCTAAATTGCCAGAAAAATTCTTTTGCAAAATATGAGATGGATTTGTCACGAAACATAATGTTATATGAACAGTAATATAGTTTCAGAGCAAACAGGACAACTTCTTTTTCATACATTGAATTTGTTGAAAAAATTACAACTGCAATAGAAAATAAAGAATATGCAATCGGGGAATTCCTAGATCTAAAAAAAAATATATATATATATATATATAATAAATAAATTGATACTGTTGACCATGACTTATTAATGAAAAACAAAACCATTACAAAAATATGGAATTAGAGAGGTGGCACTCTCCGGGTTATGCAGCTACCTGGAAAATAGGTACTAGTACATTCAAACAAATTCATTAAAATGACGACTGAAGGTAACTTGTGGGGTTCCCCAGGGCTCAGTGGTGGGACCACTGCTGTTCATATTATACATCAATAATATATGTGACATCTCAAAAATACTAGAGACTATATTATTCACAGATGATACAAATTTATTTTGTAATCCAAATAAAAAAAAAAATACATTTGGAACAACTTTTGGACACGATGGAAAAAGAAATGAAAATACTAAAGAATTAGTTTGATTTGAACAAATTATCACTGAATTTAAGTAAAATTTAATTTATGTTTGGTAGTCATTTAACTCAAAGACCAAACTTATGATAAACAATATAGGAATAGAAAGACTAACTAAAATTAAATTTCTTGGAGTAATAGTAGATAATAAATTATGCTGGAAGTCACATATTAATTTTTATCAAAAGTTAAATATTTGTTTCAATTTAATATTCTATAAAGGTAGAGAGTTATTAAATCATTCTACATTATATACCTTATGTTGTTCTTTCATACTTCCACACATAAGCTACTGTGTGGAAGTGTGAGAAAATACTTATAAAACAAACACTAATCCAATGTTCATTCTTCAAAAAGAGCCAACAGAATTATAAATAAAACCACCTACAGACAACCAACCAACGCGCTGTTTATCAAATTAAAGGCACTAAAATTTAAAGACCTGGTCGACTTCAAAAGGAGTTAAATCATGTATAAAGCAAAAAATCTTTTATTACACAACAGTATTCAGAAGCTGACGAGAGAAAGTCGACGATCAATGGGCTGAGAGGAATTTATATGTTCAAGAAGTAACCAGGGAGGGCCAACATTCACATCACAACGTCACAATCAGAGTTTGGACTCTGTGGAACAACTGCAGTGATAAAATGAAAACATGTTAAGCATTGAATACATTCAAAAAGACGGTTAAAAATCACATACTGACTGCATGTGGGATGGAAGATCATAGAGGAGAACTAACAGTAAGACCAAGATGTGTATGTTGACGTCAGTCGGAACCGTTTAAACTGCTTGTTTGTTTTTGCTGTGTCATGAATGTTTATGTCTGCTTGGATGGTGAAAATTTACAGAAAAATCTGGTATATCACAAGGATTATCAATAAAATATAATACAACCCCATAAGTACACACTATTCAGTGTCAGACGTGTTCTTTATGTTGTTGATGTTGAATGTTTGCTGGTAAGTCATATGTTACGTTTGTCTTTTTTTTTTTTTAACGATGTCCCAAATAAATCTAACTAGCAATAACCCGTGCAAAGCACTAGAATAAATGTCTAGCCATGGAGAGTTTTTCATCTTCAAAGCATATAGCGTCCGCCTAAGTCGCGAGAGGTCCCGAGTTGGAAACTTGCTCAGGGCAGAAAAAATAGTAATTGTTCTTTCGGGGAAATTTAAATTTTTGTGCCATTTTAAAACAACTTTTATCCCATTTTGAGCCTTCTGGTATATAATTAATAATAATTCAAGTACAGATTACACAGGTGTGAGGAAGAATTGCCGGAGCCAGCAAATTTTGAAAACTGTGTGAGCTTTCACAGTGACAAAAGCATGCCGTGTGCATTACAGTGTGCCGAATACTCACTGCTGTCGGTAAGTCCAAGAATAATTCCAAAATCCTGGGTCTATTAAAATCCAAGAAAAGTGTAGTTAAAGTGTAGATCTGTGCCAGGAGATTGTCTCAGTGTGTGTGTGTCGCTTATAAGTGCGCCCTCAATGCAGAGCTTTGGTGGCGCTGTTGCTGCAGACGGGGACGGTTGCATCATGATGGTCTGGAGATGCGCAATGCATGACGGGAAAAGAACAACAGAGGAGCGGCGAATTTGAAATCGAAGCGAGTGAGAAAATTGCATAAAACAATGTGTTACTCCGAGAAACGAAGTGAGATATTGTTTTACCCTAATGAGGGGCCGACGGTAAAATATTTGGCTGTCAGTGGAGGGCGCGTATATTCTTGACGAAGTGGGTATTATAATATGTTTGTATGTATGTATAATGTAAACCAGCAAACTGGTTCAAACGTGCTCATGCACTTGAACCTGCACACTGCTTTGCGTCGTCTTTTTTCCCTCCATCATTTTGTTCCTTGTGCATGTTAATGATTGTTAAATTGCAAATTTCCACCCTTTTATTCAGATCTGCAACAAAAATGAATGGTTTTCTCCCTGACACCTGTCACACGTCTCCACCACTTTCAATCAGTTCAATAGTTTTCTGTAATCCTGCAAGAACACAAATGAAGCCGCACGACTGAACACATAACCTCCCCCTGTGACCCTCAGCAATATATGTGACTATAGCTAACAGATGGGTGAATTTTTAGTATTGTGTGCATTTATTAATTTCAATATATTTATTAATTTCATACAGCCAGAATGCTGTAAAACAATCAAAAAAATAATGGTTTATTTCTCTGATTTCGTACATACCTGTGTGGAAATGGTCAGTCTCTCTTACAGATCCCGTTCACTGTGTACCTCCTTCAACCAGCTTCCTCTGTCTTTTTCTTTTGCAGCTAAATTCATACTAAATCCTTTCCGTAGGATTATTTAAAGGTATGACCATGTTATTTCAGTTTTAGAACATAACCACTTTGAAACAGGCAGAAAGTAACGTTTTACTTAACTGATTTAGCACATTTCTCTGCAGAAATGCTGTCTGTCTCCCTCACTGACAACCACACCTGCTCCTAATCCAGCGTCAATCCATCATCCACTAACCATCCAGCAGGTGGCAGACACATCTATGGGAAATTATGTAGGGAAAACAAAGTTGCTTTTTGAATTGATCTGGTGAATCAACCTTAATCAAAATTTTAATGAGTTTGTCCTCATTATATGAGCTTTTATTTTGGTGAGTTATAAGATTTATTATTTTTATGTTATCATGTAAACAAACTGGAGGGTGTGAACTTGTCTTATCTTTTCAATCAATGCATTTTACAGGATGCATTTCCAAAGCCGAGGCAAATAGAAATGCAAAACCTGTATAGGCCTTGAGGCCTATTGGTGCCAGTGCTTATCCCCAGATTCCGTAGCGTATAGAGGATGAGAGTCTCCTACTCCCCCTGGTCAGGACACCAGTTCGATGCAGGTTACTTCCCCAGCCAAGCCCAGTACCCATTTACAGCTGGGTGGACTGAGACAGTGCAGATGAAGTGTCTTGTCCAAGGACACAGACAGGTAGCGTGACAGTGAATCGAACCCACGTCTACATATTGGTCTGCAAAACGCAGCGATGCATATGTTAAAATGCACATGTGTAGTTAAAACTTATCTGACATCAGGTGCCTGATCTGTTTGACAGCTAAGAGTCCAGTTCAATTGAGTTTATTTCTATGGTGACAAATCATAACACAAGTCACCCCCAAAGCGTGATACACGAGTAAGATGGAGACCTTGCTCATCTCAGTTGTAAATTTAAAAAAAAACTGTAATCTTTGAAACGTCAAGCAGACTGGAATTATCTCCTTTGTCCATTCGAGTAGAAGATTGACAGAACATTAAGTATCATAACACAAACACTGCAATCTAATTGTTCACAATGTCCAAACTTAAAGTGGCCCTCAGGCTGTTTGTGCGCAAAAGGCTCTTCAATAGGATCCCATTTCAAAGGTTGAGGACTGATTCAAATACCAAGTGTTCCTATTCAGTGCAAATGAAACTTTTAAACAGGGTGGATCCAGAATGTTGGCCCTACTCGGCCAACATACCTGGCCTATAATGTTTTGCACTTGTATTTTCCGAGGCTTTGGAAACTCCCTTGAGCGCAGTTTTGTTTGCACGTCCACACCCTCTTCTTTTGAGGTGACAAACTATTGACGGCTTCAAAGCGCCTACATTAACCAAACTTTATGCAAACACGAGTGCCGACAAACGAGGCTAAATGGGTCCTTCAGAAAAATCGATTAAAAAAAAAAAAAAATTTGTTTCAAAGCGTGGCTGCGTTCTGGTGTTCGCTAACTGAATGTGTCTCCTTTGTGCCCGTGTTTGGCCTTACAGGAGCACCATGAAGGACGGGATCACCAACAACAGCACAGCTAGCATCTCGCAAGCCAGGAAAGCTGTGGAGCAGCTGAAGATGGAGGCGTGCATGGACAGAATAAAGGTAGACCTCTTTAAAGGCGCAGTCGCACTATGACGTTTGGGCCAACGTGGATGAAGACATTTGCAAACTTCGTTGTCCGCTGGCCGCTGCCAGACCGGCGACTGCACCTTAATTCTGCGCTGAGTGAAACCGGCTGTGTGCACTTTGATTGTCAAATCCAGCGTTGTTGCTGGGTGCTGGATGTGTTCTTTAAACATAGTTCCGCTTCACGCTAGCTCGTTTTACCCACCACAGAATGGACAGAGCACATCGTAACGTATCTATCAGCTGATCATGAATATGAAAGCTGTTTTTCAGCTGCTATGTGTTGGTGTTTAGACCGGCTAATGTAATTTGTTGTAAAATGTATTCTAATATAACTACAGCACTCTTATAGTATCGGTTTTCAGCCAAAGCAAAATTGAAAATTTTCTTAATTTGGAGTTTTTTTTAGTTTTTTAAAAAAGTACTATTTAAGTTAACAGGAAGGTTGAAGCATAAATATTTGCTGTCAGTGCTACACAGGTGGCTGCAGGTGTGGCTTTGGTGGGGTTGTAGTCCCCACTACAATTTCAATGCCCCACCATAACACAACCAGAAAAGTAATTGATATTTATCCTTCAGAATCACATTTTCAGTCTCTGGGCTCTGTCTTGACAGCAGATGCAAAAACAAGTTGTGCAGAGGGCGCAAGTCCATTTGGGCCGCATCTGAGTGCACTTTGCTATTTAAGCGGTGGGAAATACCGGCGCAAAGTTAGGCGCTGGTTGCAAAGGGGTGGGATTTATCGTGCTCCTTAGGCATGAACGCATTGTAGTCTGAAGATAATATCAATCAATCAGAATGGCACCTGTCCTTTACCTGGCCGTGGTGAGAGAGGAAGAAAAAATTTTTTTTTTCCTTCATCCTCCCACTGTGGTTTGTTTTGCTTCTGTTCCCACAGTGGCCATCAAACACTGTCGTATTAATATTACACAGCTGTAGGTGACTGGTGACGATATGTGAAGGCAAGCAGAGATTACATAAGGCATGTCGCACTGTTGCACCCTTTGCAGAGCGCTAGACAGCACTGGACTTTAGTCCAGCTTTTTGGTGGTCTAAGGCACAAACGCTTTCTGGTGACAGACGATATCAACGCATCAGCTCTGCGCCCGACCGCACCTCATTTTTAGACCAAGACACGTGACGATCTAGAGGACACAGATGCCGGCCGTAAATATGGCAGCTGCATCGTGTGGAAACTAGCAATGACACTTGCGATGCGCTGTGCACTGCTTTGCGCCGGGTGTAAGATAGGGTAGATTGGTTTCACATGTTCCCTGATTGATCCGGACAAATAGCAGCACCGGTTTCCATAGCAGCCATGTGAAATTGTCTGCGCACTGAACAGAGTGAGTTCATGTGACCCACATAAGTCAAGATGCATTTCTTTTTATTTATCTCATTATTCCGTTTGTTTTGGCGCAGCTCTGTGCACACCTGATCCCATCAGATCAGGATGACCGCTTAGGAAGACCAGGGGCTGTGCATGTTTCTCCATGTACAACTGGAGTTAGATCAGGAATTGCATCCGGTGTAAAACTTGAGCCAAATCCCAATGCGGATCTCTACTGGATTCACTCTGGCAATCCCAAGCAACTGGGGACAGCAAAAAGAAAGGGGGGGAAAAAATTTCAGTTTGTTTTGGTATGTTAGTTTGATTACTTGTAAAACAACCATGTCCAGGAATAAGAACCTGTTGAAAATGAAAAAGATGAGGACTACAATGCAACATTAAGAGAGAAGTGGGGAGAATAGTGCCACCTAAAGAACAGCCTCTATCCTGACTACATCACTTGTTGTTAGCTGTGTAGTTTATGAATTATTGTGCTTATATTTTTCCTACATTTTCCACTCTTTTAAAAAAAAGAAAAAAAAAATTCCCGACCCATTTCTGTGTATGTTGCTTTAAATGGAAAGGAGCTGCCACTGGCCACACCCTCTTTCCTTTGACATACATGGCATGTCTCTGTCTCTCTCCCACAGGCCATGTGGGTGTGTAGCACAGAGCTAGTAATGAGTCCAGAGATGGACTTCTGTGACGTATGACAAAGATGAGCTATTGCATGACTAAATTTGCTTATTGCAGAATAATTCCTGCTTGAACAGTCATGGAATTGTGGGACTTTAAGAGTCTTTAAAATGAAACCCGAATATATTTAGCTGTAAAAGGTAAATGTAAAAAAAAAAAAAAAAAAGAAAAGATTTTGCATAATAGACCCCTTTAAAATGCATATTTGCACATTTACAACAACTTCTCGCCCACCTCACCCCAAAAATTAAAGGTCCACTGCAGTCCTACTTACAGTCAGGTCCATAAGTAGTTGGACAGTGACACAATTTTTGTAATTTTGCCTCTGTGCACCACCACAATGGAGTTGAAATGAAACAAGCAATATGTGCTTGTAGTGTCGACTGTTAGCTTTAAAACAAGGGTTTTACAAAAATATCACATTAACCATTTAAGAATTACAGCCATCTGTATCCATAGTTCCTCCATTGTCATAGCTCATAAGTAATTGGACAAAAGAAATCTCAGGATTATTTTAATACAAATCATCACATTTGCAGACAGTTTTCTATAGACAAGTCAGGGGATGGATACATGAACATTTCCAAGGTTTGTTTCAGTGCAAAAACTATTTCTGTGTCAGCTGTAAGCAGCAGATAAATTCTGCACTCTGAACAGTCATCGTCATGGTTTCCACGCTCCTCAGAGGCAGCGTGGTCTCCAGTTTTATGTGCAGATAAACTGTTAATAACTCATCAGATGTGCATTTTCTGGTTATTTCATTTTATTTCTCCAATTGATGACAGCTAAGCAAACAAGTGGTCTCTATAGTGTTTTATTGTGGAGCGGCACCAGCTTCGTAAAAGATAATGTGTCCTCATCAAACACAAACCTGGTTAAATATTGACCGATGAATCCTTTATGTTTTTTTATGGTTCAGATCAACAAGGTCAGTTTAAAAGGTCATAATATGGTTACTTAAGTCTAAATGGAGATTTGAGCGTCGTCGTTAGAATCCCAGAAGTCACATTATGGGATCACCTCCTTTTCTGGACTAGCTGAACAGTTCTTATTAAAGGCTTGATGTCATCACCTCTTAGCTCATGCTGACAATGTGCTCAGAGAGCGATTTCCCCACAGCCCAGAGGCTGTGCGCTCAGCAATAGCCAGAGCCCGATGCCATACATCATCATCATCATCATCATCTGTAGTCAGCACAACTGAGGCAATGAGTGATTATTATCCCCGATTTGTCATCAGTGTTTGGAAATTGTGTCATGACGACCTCTGATTTCATGCACAAGTTGACATTTTGTCACAATGTCTTATAGCTTAGATTTAAATCCAGGGATGACACACTTATTATTATTATTATTATTATTATTATTATCAATCATATTAATCATGAAGCGCGGTAACCATTTTTTGGCCCTCATGGTTTGTGAGCCAAAGTTGGAGAATTGCTTAAAATCATCATGAAACTAGAAGCACTCGGAGAGCGCAATTTTTTTTAAATCCTGAAAATCCCTCTCTCTCATCATTGGCAAGAATTTTTAAAAATTCATATCTCCATCAATTCTTGAGCGATTAATATGACATTTGGTGGAGACCATACCAGGCTTTGTCCCGATCTGATCCAGAATCCAGATTTGACATCACTTTCAATTTTAACATTGAAAACCCCATTTAACATCTTCAAAAGTTTTATAATTCTGAAATCCCTTCAGATACAGTTCAAGTTCACTGTGCCTGGAGAGGATCCCATGGGCAAACATTCGCCTACATTTCATCTGGATCTCCTCATTCTTCTGGATCTGTTGATATGAAAACAGGTTTTAGCAGGGGCCGTGCACATATCGCGTTCCTGTGAGATAACTAATAGTGCTAGAGACTTTTAACAAACACCATTGTGTTCTTGAGACAATGCGAATTCACTAAAGTGCAAACAGATTTGAGCTATCTTTTTTTTTTTTTAAAAGGTAGATGACTTTATTCCAATATATTTATTGAAGGAATCATTGGG